>CABHPH010161757.1:9743-31504 GCA_902168325.1 Peromyscus nudipes | reverse complement strand
ACACACACACACACACACACACACACACACACACACACACACACACATCTGGTGTCAAGAATAGTCCACAATTAAAGTAGAGCATACTAACCCAAAGGAATGAAAGCACTGATCTCCAAAACTGGCCCGGGCATGAGTTATAGAGAGAGACTGAGGCATTGTTGTGCCAGGATGAAGGACATTGAAGCAAGACAACTAGATGTGGGAGGTGTTTCTGGAATGGGACAGTAGACCAGAAAGCAAAAGGAAGCTGCTGAGACAGTAATTGCAGCCGGCTGGGTCTGTGCATTGGAGGTGGGCTCTGGCCCCAGGTGGATCTCTGGAGTGTTAGAGGGTGATTTCCCTTGAGGTCAGCAGAGTGCCTGCCCAAGGGCTGGAGGCTTCTTGTCTACGGTGTGTTCTCAAGAGGGTCCAGAGACACAAGCCGCCACGCAGCAAAAATGATACCTGGTAACAACGTAACAACGGAGTCTGGTGAAAGAATGCAGAGTACTTTCTACAACTCTCGCCACTCTGTAGCTGTAAAACTATTGCCAAGTAACTTAATTTTAAAATGTTCCAAAGAGATGGAAGAGGATGTAGGTAGAAGATGGAGGAGGAGCCCTCATTCCCCGGGGGGCACGAAAGCTTTTTTGTTGTTGTTCTAATTTTCTTGAGTCGGTGTCTCAGTATGTGGCTCAGGCTGGCCTTGAACTTGGAGTGCTTCTGGTTTACAGATGTGTGCCACCATGCCCTGCTTATACACACTAGACTTTTAAAAGTTTGGCCTGCCTCCGCTGCATACAGAAAGCAGTCTGTAATTAGACCTGAGTATTTACTTACATAAATATTCCTCTGGGCGCGCTGGTAAGTCATAGTCTGCAGCGCTCTGAGCTCAGCGCTGAAGATCTTGTTTAGTTTTTCACTGTGTCACTGTGTATTGTAGCTAATTAAATACTGTGCTTTTTATGGAACAATCCCGCTAACAAAAACAATAGCCCTCATTTGTAGCTAAGTATCTTTTATTAGATGGCATAACTACTCTGCTCCGAGCTATATCCCCAGCCTGACTTACATGTTTGAACTCCACCTCCACACCTCACTACAAGGCAGAAACCATTATTAGCCTACTTACAGGTGGGGAGCTCACACGCAGCAAGGGTGGGACCTAGCCAAGTGAGAGGCAGAGCTGGGATTGAGCCCTGGCAGTCTGTCTCTAGCGCCTATACTTTTTGATATGTCTTTTTGTATCTAGAGCACATTTTAAAGTTTTTTCATAGCTGGGCATGGTGGCTCACACCTTTAATCCCTGCACTCAGGAGGCAAAGGCAAGTGGATCCCTGTGAGTTCAAGGCCAGCCTAATTCACACAGTTAATTCCAGGCCAACCAGGACTGTATAGTGAGATGCTGTCTCAAAAACAAAAAGGTTTCTTCAGCATAGAAACTATGCCTCTCTCTGTGCCCATGTTCTTCTTCTAGCAGATTTAAGATAATGTCCTGTGCCCAGAAGTGACCCTTAGCTGATAAGCTGAGCCTGGGCGGAAGCTCCGTCTAACTGTTTTCTGAACTGTTGTCCATTCATTAGACATAAGCACTGTCTCTCAAAGTTGTAATGTCTGTCTAAGGGGCAAAATAACAGGCATGGAATAGAAAATGAGAGAAAGAGGTCATACTTCAGTGTAGGACCAAGATTCCTTCCAAAGAGGCCAGTAGGGACCAGGAAGACCCTCTTCATATGCCTGGAGTTGAATTGAACTCAGAGCAAAGACGAACCTTTCTACCTCCAACATTTTATGACCTAGAGAGAAAGCTCTTGGGCAAAGGGTTGGGGGAGGCTGACTGGAAAAGCAGATTCCTAGGCACAGGGTACGTGTGAGAAGCTTGGGGTGGAATGTGTAGGAAAGTGGCTGGGAGAGGAAACCACCCAGGCTGAAGGCCAGAGACACTGGGGTTCTGGCCACAAAGACAGGTTATCTCTGGGCAGAAGAAAGGAAGCCTTAGAGGGGCAGGGCAGCATAGCTCTGTCTCTCTCTGTGTCTCTCCGTCTCTCTGTCTCTCCGTCTCTCTGTCTCTCTCTGTCTCTGTCTTTGACACACACACACGAGAGAGAGAGAGAGAGAGAGAGAGAGAGAGAGAGAGAGTGAGAGCCACCCCCAACCAGCTTGCCAGCTGCCCTCTGGCTTTTGGCCATAGCACCGCACCCCTCTCAAGGTGAGGTGTACACACACAAATACTTCAGTCCTTGGGACTGACCCCAGATGACCATGTGCCTTTTCTGACCAAGACAGTCCTGCCTTACTCTCGTTCCAATCTCCCAGACTAGGAACCTCCATTCTTTCTTCATCCTGTTTGGGGTGATAGATCAATCACACAGGCACCTTACTCAAGTCCCACTTTATACAAGCCGCCAGTGGAGGCTGTTAGCGCTATTACAATCAACCCTAAATCCCTTTGAAGAAGGAGACGGGGGGGGGGGGGGGTTTGAGTTATACATGCAAACCTAGCTCTCACCCCAACACTAGAAAGATGAGCCGTGTCCAGTCCCTGTCTGAAGAAAAGTGCTACGGACTTCTACACGGAGACCTGGTTAGCTTGTTTTCTTTGCTAGGCATGTGCTTTACTACTGAACTGGCTTTTTGAGTGGTCTTAATGACCAAATCTGCAGTCTATGTAAGTGGCTTGACAAAATACATATTCACCATGTTAAGTAGGGTGTGGCCACTGTCATAGTCCAAGTCTCAGGATGGCTGTACTTCACTAGGGGCCTACGAAAATGAAAGAAGAGCTGTTGAACAACACAAAGCCTCCCTTCTCAGGCCCTGACAAGATTATTTGGTGCAAACCACTGCTCTAAATAGTGTATACCACAGCGTCTACATAAACACACTTCCTATCACCTTTTCGAGGAAACCTAAATGCTTATTTACATTTCCTTCCAGACATAAAGTGGAACAGATGTCGTGGGGGCCTTCTGAACAATCAAAATGCCTTATATAAATCCTTCGCATTCAAAGATTCTGTGCCATCACCAACTTTCTCTGTAATTCTATTGCTAGTAGAAAATATCGATGCGGCTTTGTCTCGGGTTTATGTAAAGCAAAGACTGCGGGCCGCTGCTTCCACTTTTAGGTGTTTCAAGTAAGAAGGCTGCTTTTTGTGCTGTTACCATCTTTGTAAGATCTAGACAAAAGGGTTTTCTGAGGAACTGGGGATTAGTGAATAGGAAGGATTCCTTTAGAGAGCCATTTAGTAGACTTTTAAAAATCCTTTTAGAAAATGCCATGCTCGCTCAAAATCCCTTCATCAAATCTGAACTGTTTCTGAATGGGAGGCTGCCGCTACAGTTGTGTTTACCTGGGGTTTCTTTTCACTTATTCAAATTCAGCAGGTAGTTTAAATACCAGAATCCAATCGCAACTAACCTATTTGTTGCTAAGACTGTGTGATAGGCTTAGCGAGTACACTTTAGGCCCCTGGCAGGTGTAGGACCCTGGGATGGCTCAGCTAATGAATGGGGTAAAGTGCCATTTCAAAGGGATCCACACGAGTGGCCTTTGAAGCATCTCTTACAAAATCACAGGATTTTAACAGGGGAGAAAAAGAGCAGGGCATGAGAAGAGTGGAAAAGAACTCCAGGCACAAGGACCAGCTGGCATGGAGGTTCAGGAGCTGCTGCAGGAATACACCAGGTGCATCTGCTGGGTGAGGAGGGATAAAAGCTACAGGAAGTACCCAAGTGCTTCCACTGGTTCTACAGTGAGTGGTGTTCTGAGTGAGCCTCTGAGGGGAGACTGGGACTGGGGAAAGTCAGGGGCAGGAACCACTTAGGGAGGTTTCACAGTTGTTCAAATAAAAACCTAACCACACCAGGGGAGGTGGGAGAGCAGTAAGAAGAGGAAGAGAGGGTTCTGTAGGGCGGAGGTTGGGGATGGAGCCCGGGGCTTGTATATACTAGTCAGTGGTTACAGCTGAGTTACATCAGAAGCCCCAGGTTTCTTGGTTGGTTAATTGGTTGGTTGGTTGGTTGGTTGGTTGGTTGGTTTGTTCTTGGTTTTTTTTTTTTTGAGATAAGGTCTTGCTGTGTAGCCCAGGCTAGCATGGAGCTTACCATCCTCCTGCTTCAGCCTCCTGAGTACTGAGATTAAAGGTACGAACCACCTGGCCCTGCCTGGAATAGTTTTTTTAAAAAACCCTGATTCCAATCTCTGGAATTTGGAAACGGCTGTGTATAATGAACTATGAGGAGAGGCTATTCCACCAGAGGTCTGGGCCTTGAGCCTGGGCAGTGGTGGTGAGCGGTAAGCAGAGGCCTCCTGTGTGGCTGAGTGGGAGTGGAAATGTGTTTGCTCCTCACGCCGATCCTGTCCCATGGCAGGGGGACGGCCATGTGGCAAGGTATGAACACATCCCTCCAACCTGCAAATACTCATGATTGTGAGGGATCACTCGTTGAGCGGATGCAGAGAGGAAGGAAGTTTAGAGACTGAATAAATAAAATAAATAAACAAATAAAAACCTGACACAGGCCGGTGCCTGAGGAGGGTCTTAGAAGAGTCATCACGGGAGGAAGTGACAGGGAAGCCCATAAAGATAGAAGAGAGGGCTGGAGCCAGGGGTCTCAGGCATAAGGCCATTTAGAGAGCAACACGATTGTCAGGAAGGAAACCCTTGGAGGGGCAAAGATGAGAATCGAAAAAGCAGAGGCCCCAGGCAGACCTCAAAATAGTAAGGGACAGCCGGGCGGTGGTGGCGCACACCTTTAATCCCAGCACTTGGGAGGCAGAACCAGGCAGATCTCTGTGAGTTCAAGGCCAGCCTGGTCTACAGAGTGGGTTCCAGGACAGGCACCAAAACTACACAGAGAAACACTGTCTCAAAAAAAATAATAAAAAATAAAATAAATAGATAAAAAAAAAATTTAAAAAAAAAAACCAAAAAAATAAAAATACTAAGGGACAGAGGGCAGAAAAAGAAGCCAGGAGAGTCAGAGTGTAAGAACTCCTCAGTCAGTGCCAATTCCACACTGTGCTGATAGCACAGGCCTGCCTTCGCTTGCTTGACAACCCCTGGCAGGCAGAGTCAGTTGGATGCAGCTAACTGGTTTCCCCAAGGCATGCCAAGCAGTGGGCAGGGCCCCTGAACCAGCCCGGTCTCTCCTGAGGGAGCCCCTCACATGCGTGGCCTCCAGCCTCGCTGGGGTGGGGGTTCGGCCACATCTCAGTATCTGGCTGGCAAGGAGAGGAGACTAGAGACTCACATTTATCCTGTGTTCATAGTGGGCCCAGACCCACGTTCAGTATGTGAATGTTGAGGGAATGTGGCAGGTGAAGCCTGAGGCTGGCAGAGCCCATGGTGAGTCTTTCTCTACAGGGTAAAAGGAACACTGATACTCTGGGTTCTTGGCTAGAACAAAAAAAAAAATCATTTCGAAAGGCAGAAGTTTTTCATTGAAAGATCAGCTTTAGACAAGGACTTCAGGACTCTAACAAAATGCAGTGAGCTTCTTTACAGATCTGAAAATGCAAATTCCTCTGTTTAACATATGTGTAGAAGTATTCGTGCATTAGAATTGTACATACTTTTTTACATTCCTTGCCTTTGTCTTTCGAGAATTTGATATTTCCTTTCAAAACGATATTTACCGCTGGATCTGGGGAAACAAAGGAAAATAGTCCATGAGAACCTACAAGATAGCAGAAGGAATAAACACTAAGTGTTTTTTTTTTTCCTCTCAGCTGTGGGGCGCTTTCACGAGGGGGAGAAAATTCACAGTGCCCTTTATTGAGAAAAGAACCTTCCTTCCAAGCTTCCAGTGAGCCGAGCCCAGGTCTCCTGGGGGACACGGCTGGCTGTCATGTTTGTATGCCTCTGAGAGACAGAAGCCAGCAGGCTGCTCTCTGGGCGCCTGTTTACAGCCCAGCGTCGTCCCTGCAAACCAGCTGTGAGCCCTGTGTGTCCCTGAGTGTCAGGACAGAAGGACTCCTTGCCTCCTCTCTAGAACAGCACCCTGAAGAAGGGGAAGCCAGTGGCTTTCCAATAGAGGGACAGCCAGCAGCAGAAGGCAAACCATAGTGACACTTTGGGGTGCAGGGAAGACTCGTGCTGATGCGCGCGTTTAGCCTGGCTATTCACAGAGGCACTTTCTTTTTCTTTGGCTCTTTTGAGGCAAGGTTTCACTATTTATTCCAGGCTCCACCTCCCAGCTGAGGCCCTCCTGTCTCAGCCTCCCCAGTGATGGGATTACAGACGTGCTCCACCACGTCTAATATGGGCATTTCAAGAGAAGTTTCGAGAAGGGGTTGGTGGCCAGGTGTGTCACACACCTGTGATTCCATCACTAGTGAGACTGAAGCAGAAGGATCACTGCAAGTCCAAGACCATCCTGGTCTATATGGTGAATTCCAGACCTTGTACTACATGGTAAAAACCTATCTCCCACCCACCCTCTCAAAAAACAAAAGACGTTGGACAATTAAAACTACGTCCACCCATTGCCCAGAATAATGTGAATGATAAGGAGAAAAATCTAGTCACTGGTTGTTTGTGTGACCTAATGAACTTCCTATCCTTGCTCCCCTCCCCAGCCCCACCCCCCATCCCAGCAGGGGCTTTTGTGACCCTCTGGGTCCAGGCTGAGACAGGATGATCCTGCATAAACTCGGGATCATTCCAATGGCACTAGAAGGTTTCTAGTGACAAACGTGACCTAAAATACCCAGTTCAGGCTTCCCACGGAGGACAGTTTGTGATTGGGGCAAGCACTGGTGGCTGATAACCCAGGACTTCATGACAAGTGGAGTCTCCACCTCTGACCTGGAAATTTGACCTGGTCTGGTAGACCCAGCTGAAAACAGTCAAGCTCCCCAGTGGAGAGCAATTTTCTTCAGCCCCAGCAGAAACACGTCTGTGGAGGCTGTGTCCTGGGAACTGCAGGGCCAGGGGTAGGGGACCCTTTGCCTCAAATTAGCTTGAGCTGGCCACAGATTAGCTCTACAGCTTTGACTTCACGGGCAGCCCTGGACAGTTTCTGTGGACGGACTAGTTCCCTAAGCTTCTTTGGAGGGCAGGAAACAGAGAAGACCCCGTCTGAGACAGCCACTTGTCCCACAGTTTCTTGTACACTGGTCTGCCTACTGGCCTGTGGGGTCTATCCCTAAATCCTGTTGTCCTTTCCAAACGAGCTGGCTGTGCCCATTGGAGAAATCTGTGTCCATCCAATCATATCAAGATTTTTTTTTCCCCAGAAAGCACTTGCACTGTTTAATTGAACTGTTAATAAGTGTGGGAAATTGTCCTTTTGCATAGATCTCACATGCTCCAAAATACAATATGTTCATCAAGTATAGGCTATGAGGTAGAAAGCACAATTTTAAGAGGCAGTCCCGAGTTCAAGTCTCAGTTCTGTCACTATTTGTGTGTGTGTGTGTGTGTGTGTGTGTGTGTGTGTGTACATGTGCTTGTGAGCCCGGGTGGTCCTCAAGGCCCTGTGCACACTAGGCAAGTGCCCTATATTGAGCTACACCTCCAGCACAGCCCGTTCTGCCTTTTACCCTCAAACATACATTGAATCCCTGCTATGTGAGGCTGGACAGAGAGTGGTAGTGAAGCTAAATGGTCTGGCTCTTCACATCATATCCCAATGTGCGCTCATCTCCTAGGGCTGCTTCTCAGTGATATGATTTGGGGCTAGTCTCTTGTCTTAGTTAGGGTTTCTTTTCTTTTTTTTCTTTTTTTCAAGACAGGGTTTCTCTGTGTAACTGTCCTAACTGTCCTGGATCTCACTCTGTAGACCAGGCTGGCCTCAGACTCACAGAGATCTGCTTGCCTCTGCCTCACGAGTACTGAGATTAAAGGTGAGCATCACCATTGCCTTGGCTTAGTTAACGTTTCTATTGCTGTGAAGAGACACCATGACCATGGCAATTCTTATCAAGGAAAACATTTCATTGGGGCTGGGTTACAGTTCAGAGGTTTAGTTCATTATCGTCATGGTGGAACATGCTGGCCTGCAGGCAGACACGGTCCTGGAGAAGGAGCTGAGAGTTCTACATCTTGATCCAAAGGCAACAGGAAGTGAACTGTGTCACTGGGTGAAGCTTGAGCATAGGAGACCTCAGAGCCTACCCCCAGTGACACACTTCCTCCAACAAGGCCACACCTTCTAATAGTGCCACTCCCTTTGGGGGCCATTTTCCTTCAAACCACCTCATCACTCCTCTTTCTGACTTCAGCTGAGCACTGTGAGAGTTAAAGGGCTTGCTGTACATCCAGTCCAGAAGACGGGGGTGGGGGGATGGGGGGGAGTGGGGGGAGGGTGGGGGGTGACATTAGGTGCTGTTTCCTTGGGCTAACGGGGACTCTTACGAGATATTTGTGGGATATACAATGAGGACCTCCAAGGCCATCCTCTGAGAGCCCTGGGGACAGAGACTACTGTGGGCGTATGGTTTATGCTGCTTTGCACAGTGTGCCTGCTGGGGCCAAGGCCACCGGAAGCAAAGCCAAGCGATTCCAGGGACCACAGCTTCCCACCCACTCACTCAAAAACTCCTGTCAGCAATTTGTATGTAAGAAGTTCAGAGAAGTGCAAGCTGATTCATCCTTCTTTCCGGGTGTGAAATCACCTAATCCAAAGAAAATCATGGTGAAATGTATCAGTTTAAGACAAAGCAGGTCTTGAGACCTCACAGGAGGCTGGAACCCTGCCTGTAGGAGCTAATTCTAAGGAATGCACACACACAAAACAACTCTAGTTAGGTAAAGGACGTGCACACTGGCCAGCCCTTCCCCCAACCTCTTATCCAGCCCTGTCTTCTGTGTGAATACAGACATTGCTGTTCAGATTCTTCTGCCGCCCAAGGGCTTATTTTGTAGGCTCTGTGCAAGCTCTGTGCGGAAAAAAGAGGCCACACGGCTATTTCACAGGTCAGCATGCACATCATCGACAGTGTGTAAGTCATGCTGGACAGGGTATTAATAAATGGGAAGCTGCCATCTGGCAGCACAACAGACAATGGTACCTTCACCGTCATCGCTGTCCTCAAATCCATGCAGCTTTTTGGGTCTCTTCATGACAGGTAGTTCGCAGGGAGGCTTTTTGGGTCTCTTCATGACAGGTAGTTCACAGGGAGGCTTTTGGGGTCTCTTCATGACAAGTAGTTCACAGGGAAGCTTTTGGGGTCTCTTCATGACAGGTAATTCACAGGGAGGCGAGACCAACAATTGTACTAACTTTTTTTCATACATTTTTCTGGTGGAAGCTGAGAAACAACAAGGAGAATTAAACCGTTCTGTGTTGTATGCACAGGGTGCAGAAGTTATCTTATAACCCAGACCTTTCTTCTAGGATCGGACATTACTGGCTAATTATGGCTTTTAGCAGTGAAGCGGACCCCCACAGCCACTCAAGTCACTTTTACCATTATACAAACAGGTAATGTCTGCAGATTATCAATAACCAGGTACTGGATACATCTGAGAGCAAACGGGACATGGTTGTCTGGGAGAACAGAGATAATGAAAATACAGGGCACATCTAAAAACCTAAGGTGACTGATGGAATAATTGGATTTTCAGCATTGAAACAAAACAAAATAAAAACAAAACAACAACAACAAAACAAACAAACAAACAATCTCCCTCCCTGGCCCTGTATTTCCCAATCTGTAAGGACCTGGGGCTGTCTGTGACATCTTGCTTCCATATGGCTGTTTTCCTTTTTGTATTTTTAGTGAATTTCGCTGCATATGTTGCTCCTACTTTTCCTCTTCCGATTTAAACTTTGGAAGTGGTTTGTAAGCCACGAATGAATCCCCCCGATAGGAACTGTAAACATACGTAGTATTGGGCCAGATGAAAATCCAAGCTTCTTCAGCTGCTTGTGCAACTCATAGTCACTCAGACACTGCACATCCACCATGATGACAGAAATTTGGCCTCTGACTCCTTGAAGCAGGAAAATATTAAACTCATTGAGACAATTTTACAAATAAATACTACAGCACAGGCACAAACCGCCTTACCCCTTCTGCTCTCCCCCAGAGAGCCCTGCTGGGACTGGCAGTCTTGAGGCAGAGCTTGGGAGGCTTCTTCTACTCTACCCAAGGTTCTTAAGGATCAGTGATTTCTAACTTTACTACTCAACTAATGTAAGAAAATTTACATGGGTAAAATGAGCAAAATATTTCCATGATGCTCTGGAATTCTGCTCAGGACTCCAGCGCCCCCGAAGATAAGCCGTTAATTAAATACGAAAGAGGTGAGAGGGAGCTAGAAAAGTTATTTATCGCTGCCCTTCTTTTCCTGAGACTACCGGGTACTCAGAGGAGTCCAGGATTGCAAGCTGTGGTGGTCTTCACATGTGCTGTTTAACACTGAGCACAACGAGATGCAGTTTTCAAAGGATAAGGTTTTTTACTTACGTGTATTTTGTGCACACGCACTTGTGTAGAGGGGTGGGTACCACAGGGCACATATGGAGGTCGGAGGACAACTTGGGAATCACCTCTTTTCTCCACCATGTAGATCGACAGGCAAGGACCTTTACCTACTGACCTACGTTGTCAGCCTAATGGTGTTTTCTGGTTTTTGTTTTTAAATTAGCCACTAGAAAACACTGTGGTTGATGGACTGGCATTTGGAAAAAGTCAACGCTTAATTCTTCATACAGATTGAGTTATATAGGTTTGTGAAGTCTTGATCTGTCTAAACCTGTACAGCCTCAAGTCAATTAGTTTTATCCCCTTATCTCTTGATTCCAACCACCAAACTGACCCCATCACCCACCGAATGAGGTGGAGAAAGGTAGAGTCACTCATCTGTGGAGCCCTCTCAGAGGCTTGCCATGCAGGACTTGTTTATTGCACCTCATGTCTAACAGGTCTCAAGGATTTTAATATTGCCGTGATAGGAAGCTAAGCGCTGGGCACGGCAGGATAGAGTCCCATTTTAAGAAATGACTTTGCTTTTATTGGTGCTCAATCAATGTCCAATTAGGAAGCACATCGTAAACAAGCTAGAAAAAGCCAGGGACTTGTGACCTATGACAGAGTGCTCAGGAATGCTTGCTTGGGTAATTTTGTGCTTCAAACTATGCTTCTTTTTGCAAACGTGGTCTTGGTTAACATTAGTTTCTGCCTTCTCCGTGTGTTTGGGAAACAGGATGAACCTTTCCAGAAATCAGTCTAATGTTGGAAAGGAAAAGGGCACTGTGGCTCAGCAGCTCAGGTTTTTATTTATTTTTTATTATTTATTTATTTATTTGGTACTGGAGGCACACTTAGGCAGATCTGGTGACATTTGTTCCAGAAAACAGCTGTCTGCTGTTTCCCTGGCTTCCCAAAAATAACCTTCCAAAGAGCTCTCATCAATTTCAAGTGACATTAGACAATCGCCCAGAGGGAACACACATATGGAAGACAAATATTCAAATGGAATCCAACTGGATGATTAATCCACTCACCCCTTCACATGGTTGTCTGAAGTCTATGCAGTCAAGCTGGTTACCTAAGCTGGGTGAGTCTCACCCAGGGGTTGCCATGAACAACTGTCCCTTCTTTGCCTGTTAGATATGGTGGTAATCACAATGACAGTGTGACATCAGCAGCAAACCTCCACCCCCGCAGCATTGATGGAGAAATTAGATGATGGACTTAAGCTAAGTTCAAACAGAAGGAGGCACTGGCCAGCTTCAGGGGTGGGATGCCGTGGCGAAAATTTGAAGAGGCTACAAGTTACCATCGTGCACAGGGCGTAAGGAGTAGCACACGGCTATACGGTGCCAAGAAATGTGGAGGAGAAATGGGAAGTCAAATGAATGCCAGCAGCCAGGCCGCCATCTGCAGACTGGCAGGAAGATAGGAGAGTGGAAGAGACGCGAGTCCATGTGAAGGATTTTTCAATTAAGAAAATAAGAGCCAGGCATGGGGGCTCATGCCTTTAATCCCAGCACTGGGGAGGCAGAGGCAGGTGGATCTCTGTGAATTCGAGGGTCTACAAAGTGAGTTCCAGAACAGCTAGGCCAGGGTTATTACATAGAAAAACCCTATCTCGAACTCCACCTACCCCCCCAAAAAAAAAATTAAAAAGAAGGAAGAGGAGGAGGAGGGGCTGGTGAGATGGCTCAGTAGTTAAGAGCAATGACTGCTCTTCCCAGAGGTCCTGAGTTCAATTCCCAGCAACCACATGGTGGCTCACAACCTTCTATAATGGGATCTGATGCCCTCTTCTGGCATGCAGGTGTACATGTAGACAGAGCATTCATACATAAAAAATACACAAATAAAATTTAAAAAAAAAAGAAAGAAAGAAAAAGAACAGAAGAATCAGGGGCTGGCAAGCTGGCTCACTGGGTAAAGACACTTGCCACTAAGCCTGATGGTTTGAGTTCCAGAGTTCCATTCCTAGGACTCATATGGAAAGAACTGACACCTGAAAGTTGTCTGTCCTCCAACCTACACACACACACACACACACACACACACACACACACACACACACACACTGTGGCATGCAAGTGTCCAAATGTACAACACATACATATGCAATAGATAAATGTGGTATTGTTTGGGTTTTTTTTGTTGTTGTTGTTGTTGTTGTTTTTGTAAACCAGGCTGGCCTCAAACTTGTTTGTCTTTTTAATTAAAAGAAAGAAAAGAATTGGGATGGAGGGCATGTTCTGATCAGACAGAAGCCTCATAGTTTGGGCCTCTTTAAAACACGTTCACGTCTCATTCCATTCTCTGGATACCCGCAAGACAGCTGAAACATATATCACCATCACATTGCAGAGTGGAGATCTTATTGTTGCTTTATTTTAGGGAAAGAGCCGTCATACTAGTAGCTGGAGCCTTTCAAGAAAAACTGCTGTGGTTTTCAAAACAATTATGCAAGACAAAATGTAACTGTGAGAAAACACAGTGTGTTCATTAAACACCAGGGAAAAGGAAACCATCTGAGAGGGTCTAGAGGAAACAGAGGAGCCAGCCTGCCCAGAGTCGAACCCCAGCTCCATCCCTTACCATCTGCAGATGACTGAGTTCCCCCTTTATCTGCAGAGGCAATGACAGCTGGAACTCTCCTCATAAGACTAATGTGAGGCCTCCATGAATTAAAACGCATGAAGTACTTGGCACCCAGTAAAGCCTAAGTATTTCCATTATTTTAATTATTTGTGAGCCCTGGCCTCAGAGTTTCCATATCCAGTCTCCTCCACCTGGAGGGCCCATCCCCTTCACTCTTCTCATGTAGTCCTGTGACTTCAGCCTTTTCCAGGCGCTGGGAAAGAGTGGAGCATCTTGGGGTGGAAGGCTAGGAAAGCTGTCTCAGTGCTCCCAGACTGTGACTCCAAAGTTTTGAATAGAGCATCAGTTTCCAAACATACGATGTGATCATTTATCAACATCCAAACACTGAATTCACCAGACAAAGACTTAGAAAATTGACACATTCGTTTCAATCAAAGCAAATAAATGATAGGCTTGCCTTATTAGGATGCGGAAGCATTTTGTTTACATGGCCCAGAATTGCTTTCAGCAAAAATCAGCCAGCAGGTGGAATCGCTTCCATTTTAAACAGTGAGACTGTTGGAACGAGACAGGCATTTTTGAGTTATTCTCTTGGTCAAACCCCTGGAATTTGAAACCAGTAGGGTTAAACTCAGCCAACTTCAAGCAACATCTCTGGGTTGAGCTCCCCGTTCTGTAGTTCGTCTTCAGACAGACCGTCCTCATGCATATGCATGGTGCTATTGTCGACGACGCTGTTCCATCAGAGAATTCCTGTGCCCTGTGAAAGCCTGAAATCGTTGGCGTCAGTGTGCACAGCCTTCTGTCGGTCTTACCCGTGAGGTTCTGGGCACTGGCTTGTTTTGTTTTTATTCTCTCCATAGCTGTGAAGACATTTTATCCCATTTTTTTTGAGGTGAGTTTAATTGCCAATCGACTAGGTATTCAATATGATAAGGTATCTAAATCCTGAGTTTCCTCCTTTCATTAAAATGTAGATCCAATTTTCTCTTCCCTTAATGCCACATGCTGTTATTAAACCAAAATAATGGAAATAGTAAAAGCCAGATGTCTCTTCAGTCTCAGATTTGATACGGGGCACAATTTCCTCTCCCCAAGCCTAATCTGCCAGTTATTTACTAACCCCATCCTTCGGAAGAATACACAATTTAAATGTAAATGCAATTTACATAGGGGAGCAGCTAGTAGATTCGCAGTTTCAATGGCCAATAACCGTTTGCAAAGGGGGAAATCAGCCAAAGCAAAGACCAGCAGCTGTCAGTCTCAGGCTGAGTCATTCACCATCTCTGAGCTCTGTTCTGAAGCCACCTGCCTCAGAGCCTCAGCTACAAGGCAAAGGGTTAGAGCAGCCATGACCTCAGGTATTCCAAACTGAATTTGCCACTCCTCCGGGAAGGTTGGGTGAGTGTGGGTTTCCATGAGCAAAGCCCACTGCCGTCACCTTTGAAGCCAGAACCGACGAAACCGACGAATTTCTCTCAACAAGTATCGACCATCTCTTATAGCAGAGCCCACATGATGCTTGGCTTAAGTCAAGGAAAGGGAAAGGAGACAAAAAAAAAAAAAATCAAAGTATCATTGAAGAGCTCTGCATCTCAGTTAAGAGAAAAGAATACAGACCATTAAAAGAAAATAAGATAAGTGTCAACAGGAGAACCCCCAAAGTGTCATTCAGGCAGAGACTTCCAGAAACAGAGTGCTCTGTGATAAGGAGCCTGGGTGACAGCCAGGAGGGTGGTGAGTGAGAAGGAAAAACAGTCAGGCTGTGTCAGGCCCAACTGTGGGGGATCTCGTGGGCTACAGTGAAGGGGCCTGACCGTTAGGTGCATTTAGAAGTTTCTAAGTGGGATGTGGCTCTGATGTCCTATTTAGATTAAGCAGGATGACGATAAGTGAAGGGCGAGTGGGTAAAACAGTCTAGAAGCTATTTGAGGGGCTACCATAGCCACCTGGAAAGGACAATCCTGGACAGGACACCCAAATAGATGTCTCTTCTGCTCTCTCAGAGAGGCTCCACCTGTCCCTGTCTCTTGTCTCAGAAGAGACGATACCCAGTGTGGTCTACACAGTCACACACTTCAAAAGTGAATCTGCATAAGCGTACTCAACCTTGGCTACACCCTACTTGAAGGCTGCAGCAACGCAGATAATCCACGTTCCCTTTTGTTTGGCTCTGGGATTAATTACACCTTTTAAAAATTTGCCTTCCTAATTAATCTTTCTTAGGCTAATATTAAAATTAACTAATAGTCTTGGAGCCCCTGCCGACAGGGCAGGGAAGAGGGGCAGAGGAGGGTAGAAGGTGAGATTGATGCCACTCAAATTCACCTTGGATCAACCCAGGAGGCCTGCTGGGGACTGGGGTCTCTAAGGTTCCAGACTCCTGCCCCTAGGCAGCCGAAGCATCTGACATCAGGGTGTGGCTGAAGATGAGATGAGGAGTAAGGTGGAGTGTCTGCTCCCAGGGAGCTACCTGCACCCAGGAAAGGGAATAAAAAAAATGGCTGACCAGAATGGTGAAGGCCAGGAGAGGACTTCCTATTAAGAGACGTGGAGAGAGGAGGAAAAATTCCCAACAAATATATGTGAAACAAAAGAGAAAGTCACATCATGGCCACTGTATAAACACAAAAGCAAATGTGCTCTTAGCAAAGCATGTGCTGGAGCTACAGGGCCGGCTCACCGGCAAAGAGCACTTGTTGCACTTACAGAGGACCAGGGTTGTCTCCCAGCACCAACATGGAGACTTACAAACATCTGTAACTCCAGCCCCAGAGGATTCGATGCTCTCACCTCTGAGGGCACCAGGCAAAACACATTAGACATAAAATAAAAATAAAAATAAATCTTTTTTTTTTTAAAGCATGTGAGCTTCCTTATTTAGATATTTTGTTGTTGTTGTTGTTGAGACGGAGTTTTTCCTGTGTAGTTCTGGCTGTCCTGGAACTCACTCTGTAGGCCAGGCTAGCCTGGAACTCAGAGATCCGCCTGCCTCTGTCTCCAGAGTGCTGGAATTACAAGGATGTACCACCACCACCCAACTTTTCCCTAGTGTTTTCAAACAAGGGTTCACTAACCCAAGGAGTCCTCAGAGTTGATTAGTCGGCAGTGGGGACACAGAAAGGCAGCCAGCCCCAGCAACTCCAGTCAATGCTATGCTTGTTGGACTCCACAAAAATTGTGTTCTTTTGGGTGTATTTCATTAATTCTTTGAGAATGTCATATGAGCATACAATGGCTTTTGATCACATGCTCCCCTAACTCCTCCCAGATCCACCCCTTCCTTCCTATCCTCTCTCTCCCCCCTCTCTCTCTCTCTTTAAAACCCATTGAGTCTAAAGAATGTTGCCCTTATATTCATGGGATGGGGCCATCCACTAGAGCATGGTTGACCTATCAGGGGCCACACTCTTAAAGAAAACTGACCCCTCTTTCAGAAGTCATCCAGTGTCAATAGCTCTTCAGCTAGGGCTGGAACTTGTGAGCCTCTCCCACCTCTATGGTGGAGTATTGATCAATTTAATCTTATGCAGGCAATACAGCTGCTGTGTTCATGAGTCCCAGTGAACACAGTCCCATCCTGTCTAGAACACACTGGGTTTTTTTGTTCGTTTGTTTGTTTGATTTTGTTGTTTTGTTTTGTTTTGTTTTTTTCTGATCTTCCCCATCCTCTCTTACAATCTTTCTGTCCCCTCATCCACAATGGACCTTGAGCTTTGGGAGAGGGGAGCATGATTTGGATGTCCCACCTGTGGCCAAGTACTCCATAGACACCTTCTACACTTCGAACAGTTGTGAGTCTCTGCATTAACCGTCATCCGCTGCACACATCTTGTTTTGTTTTGTTTTTGTTTTTTTCGAGACAGGGTTACTCTGTGTAGTCTTGGTGCCTGTCCTAGATCTCGCTCTGTAGACCAGGCTGGCCTCGAACTCACAGAGATCCGCCTGGCTCTGCCTCCCGAGTGCTGGGATTAAAGGCATGTACCACCACTGCCTGGTCTTTTCTTTCTTTTTTCTTTTTTCTTTCTTTTTTTTAGTTCAAATAAACAAGGAAAAATGTAAGTAAAAAGTCAAAGTTCATGGGCTGGGGACATAGCTCAATGGAAAAGCTTCCTCTCTGAGGTCCTCAGCTCCACCCCCAGTGCATGCTCACATACACTTAGAAGGAGAGCCAAATCGCCGCTGCGCTGATTTGCTGATTACGGCTCAGGGTGATTAGGAAGCTTTCTGGAGGAGGTCAGGCAGCAGTAAGCAGGGATGAGCATTCTACTAAGGGCACATTGTGAATACAGGGTTGGCCCTGGAAGTGGCTTTAGAGAGGCCAATGGATGGGGTTGTGATCGTTTGCAGAACACTCAGATATCTGGAGAAGGTGACAGTCTCAGGCCTCTTCTGTTTCTATGGTCTTTCTATTATGGGGCCGGCTACTGATGATGGGAAGCACCTGGAGATGTCCAGAGGGCACGTTGGTGACAGCTGGGCAGCTGGGATGAGTGATGGCAATACCCAGCAGGACAGAGCAGACAGAGAGCAGAGAGGGACATTTATGGGTCCCTCCACCTCATCTCTTGTGACTCTATGAACAGCAGTGGAGTGATCGCAAAAGGCTCTGGACCGCCAGGTTCTCCTTTGCTGGAGGGGGCACCAGAGGATCCTAGGATACTGCTTTGGAGAAGTTAGGAACTTAGCCTTGGGTGACACAGCCTCGTTTACAACCTGGACCTTTTTTAACACTGTCTCTGTTTGTATCACTCTCCCGCCCTGTCACTCAGGGCCAGGCACACTCTTCAAGGAGATAACATGTCTCAGGTGCTTGTCACAATCAGCAAATGCTCACTGTGGGAGGAAGGCACATTACTATCCCGTGGCACTAGACCCTTGGTGAGAGGGGATGGATGCCACTCCCCTCTCCTCTGCCTAGGAAATTCAAAGTTGCTCCTCCTCATTGTAAAAGCCAGCCCAGCCAGGGAGCCACTTTCTCTGAGTGACATCAGAGAGAGAACACACTAGAGGAATGGGTTCATACCCCCCAGAAGCACCTAGAGAAAACAACACCATTTGGTAAGAAACAGACCAAGGTATTGATGGCATTGTGGGACATCTACTCCTGTCTTTTAAACTGCAAGGGGACTTAAAGTGAGGATTGTCACAGCCACAGAAAGACAAATAGCAGAGGCAAAAGAAACCAGAAAGTAGCAGCAAGGGACAGAGGAGGAATGAAGCCTCTGAACCTGGAGTAATGTGAGGGGCCTCTAGTTGGACACTGTTCTCGAGAAACACACCAGCGCCCTAGTCAGTTTTGCAGTCACCAAAGGAAATGGAAACACCGGTTCCAGGAATCCTAACTGCCCCTGGAACAGAGAAGCGTGGATGTTTCCTGAGCACTGCAAGGGTGGAAGGTGGCTGAACAGCCGCGAGGCTGACTGGCAGGGCTCAATCTGCAAAAGGCCTCAGAGCACACCCAGGAGTTCTGTGGCTTTATTCTGAGACGGCGAGAGCTACTGCCAGTTTTATGGAGGGCTTTTGTTTGTTCCCATGATTTTAAAACAACTGAAGCATATTCAGGGACGTAAACGACACTCACGTGTAATGAAGCCAACAAGTAGCCTTGCTTCAGTAGGTGTCAACATCTCGTCACCAAAGGGCTTTGGACAGAGGAATGACGTGATGACAGTCGTGTTTGAGGACACCTAGCTATTCTGAAGAGGATGGTAAGGATGCTGCAGAGCCGGGTACATGGGCGTCACTAGGCTATAGTAGTCCATTCATTTATTTTTCAGTCATTCATTTGCTCAATAAGTATTTCCTAAATTTTACTACATACCTGCTGCTGTTCTTGTTGCTATGGATTCAAGTGTAAAGAAAGTCTGAGGTTCCTGCCCCCTGGAGCTTTCGGCTTAGGAGGAGAAAGCAGACCAGCAAGCAAATGGAGTGAACTAGGTTTCAGAGAGCAATGTGGAGACAGGATGTTGGGGAGGAAGGGGTGGTCTGGGAGGATGATGCCTGTGGTCCAGGATCAATGGGAAAGTCAGGGTGCCTAGGGCAGCACAGAGTAAGGAGCAGAGGGTCCTGGAGAGGCCAGGTGGGAAAGGACCCTTACACTCACACAGTAGCAGGTGGGAGCAACCCCGGAAAGGGATGTGGGAGGAAGAGCCAATAGGAATTGGTGATGGATCCAAGGCAGGGTGGGGAGGTACATGGACTCAGATGTGTGCTTGAATATCTCAGTAGATGGGGTGCCTTTCCTCACAACAGGGAAGGGAGTTTATGGGGGAGGTTTAGAATCCCACAGGGCTTCCTCTTAACCCTTCACAGTGAGGTCCTGGCAAGGGAGGTCACTCTTGCCTCTATCCCCAGGTCCCCAGTCAAGAAACCAGCTGTTATGCATCATCTGGATCAGCAGTTACCACAGGCAATTCCAGATGCGCTCCCCACCCCCACCCCACCCCCCTCAGATGAAACAAGCATACTCCTACCTCCTACCACCTAGAGCAGTCAGGATACTTTTTTTAAAAAGATTTTCTTGAGTCAGTTTCTAATGAAAATTGTATATAAGATTGCTTCACCCCTGAAACTCCTTAGTCTTGCTCCTCCTCCAATCTCTCTCTCTCTCTCTCTCTCTCTCTCTCTCTCTCTCTCTCTCTCTCTCTCTCTTTCTCTCTCTCTCTCTCTCTCTCTCTCTCTCTCTCTCTCTCTCTCTCTCTCTCTCCCCACATGTATGGAAGCCAGAGGTCAACCTCAGATGTCATTTCTCACTTGTTGTCCACATTTTTGTCTTTTATGTAGCTCTGGCTGTCCTAGGACTCTCTCTGTAGACCAGGTTGGCCTCAAACCTATAAAGATTCGCCTGCTTCTGCCTCCTGAGTGCTGGGATTACAGGTGTACACTAGGTGTACACTACCACACCCAGATGTTTGAGTCAGGGTTCTCTTTCTCTCTTTTGTTTTGTTTTTAAAATTTTATTTATTTATTATGTATACAGTGATCTGCCTGCATATATCCCTGCAGGCCAGAAGAGGGCACCAAATCTCATTACACATGGTTGTGAGCCACCATGTGGGTGCTGGGAATTGAACTCAGGACCTCTGGAAGAGCAGCCAGCACTCTTAACCTATGAGCCATCTCTCCAGACCCCTGTTTGTTTGTTTTTTGAGACAGGGTTTCTCTTCATAGCCCTGGAACTAGCTGTCCTGGAACTCACTCTGTAGACCAGGCTGGCCTCGATCATAGAGATCTGCCTGCCTCTGCCTCTCGAGTGCTGGGATTAAAGGCGTGTTCCATCACCTGGTTTGAGTCAGGGTCTCTTATAAGCCTGGAGCTCACCAGCTATGCTAGGCTGGCTGGCCAAGGAACCCCAGAGTCTCTATATCCCCAGCATTGGGATTACAACCACACATATGTACCACCACTCCCAGTTTTTACATGTGGATTCTGGGGATCAAACTCAGTTCCTCGTAAACTATCTTTGCAATCTTCTTCTTAGGCGGGGTCTCACACTGTAGCCTAGCCTAACCTGAAAATCACAGGGTAGCTGCATTTCAAGCTCACAATAGTCCTTCCTCTGTGTGTGTGTGTGTGTGTGTGTGTGTGTGTGTGTGTGTGTGTGTATAATATATACATGCATTCATATGGGTGTGTGCACATGTAATCTCTCTCTGTGTATGATATATATATATATGCATTCATATGGGTGTGTGCACATGTACGTGCAGGCACACATACACATCTGCTCACATGTGTGGAGTTAGAAGTCAGCAGTTGTTCGGGCTGGAGAGATGGCTCAGAGGTTAAGAGCCCTGGCAGCTCTTCCAGAGGTCCTGAGTTCAATTCCCAGCAACCACATGGTGGCTCACAACCATCTGTAATGAGATCTGGTGCCCTCTTCTGGCCTCCAGTCATACATGCTGTATACATAATAAATAAATCTTTAAAAAAAAAAAAAAAAGAAGTCAGCAGTTGATGTCGGGGTCATCTGGGGATTCTGGGAAAGAATATCAGAAGCCGTGTCTCTTCACGTTATTTTTAAAATTTATTTATTTCTATTTTATGCGTATGACTGTTTTGTCTGCATGTATGTAGATATACTGTGTGTACGGCATGTGTGCCTTGTTCCCATGGAGGCCAGGTGAGGATGGAACCAGAGTCTGAGATGGTTGTATGCTGTCAGGACGTGCCGGGAGTCACACACAAGTCAAGTACTCTCAGCTGCTCAGCCATCTCCCCAGCCCTCTTTATTTTTCGAGACAGTCTCTCACTGAACCTGGAGTTCACCAATTCAGCCAGACTGATGGTCAATGGGGTCCAGGTACCTTCCTGCCTATGCCTCCCCAGTGTGGGACGACAGACACAGGCGGCCTTTACACAGGCCCTGGGGATGCAAACTCACGTTCTTATGCTTGCACAGCCATCAATCAAGCCCTGCTTCATTTTTTTAAAATTATTTTTATTTTACGGGTATGGTGTTTTGCCTGCATATATATCTTGCCAGAAGAGGCCATCAAATCATCTGCAATTGGAGTCACAGACAGTTGAGCCACCGTGTGGATTCTGAGATTCAAATTCCGGTTTCCAGATCCCTGTTGATTTTTTTGAGACAGGGTATTACTACACAGTTCAGGCTGGCTGGGACTTCTTGTATCATCTTGTTTAGCCTTCTGAGTGCTCCCATTGTAGTTAGGTGCCAACATGCTGACCTTTCCTTCCTTCCTTCCTTCCTTCCTTCCTTCCTTCCTTCCTTCCTTCCTTCCTTCCTTCCT
>CABHPH010161755.1:35467-48749 GCA_902168325.1 Peromyscus nudipes | reverse complement strand
ACAGAGCAAAAGGGATTACGTGTTGATAATCCTGACGAAACTGCCTTACCTGGCCTGCTACTGGGTTTCCTTTTTTTTTTTTTTCAGAAGCATAAATATTTATTTGTAACAAAGGAGTTTGTGTACAGTGGTGAAAATCTACAACTTCTTGTTAAATTCACATTGCACTTCACCTTTTTAAACAAACTTTATAATCATTATTTTATACAGATATAGATATGTAAATACTACATTGAGTTCAGTGGTTCTTCAGCATTTTCCACTTAAATGCTTTTTTTTTTAACATAAAAACAGGTTATAACTCGAAAGTCCAGAGTTACTTGAAACTGGAAAATGTTTTCTCTGTAGAAAATAGTAAAAATGATAACATTTCCCAATAAGTCCTTTTAAGCCAAATAATAGCTAAATTATACATATAAATATTGATTAGATTCTGGGATACAGAAGAAACCTGTCTTCATCTGTTCAGAGAGCTATGTTTTACTTAAGTTGTGTAAGTGAGAGTCCTATTCATCTTCCCCTTCACCGAATAATGCCCAACTGAAGCACCAATGGGTCAAGGGTTTCCTTACCATAGCCTTGGCATTGATCACCCAACATGGAGACAGCAGCAGGATAGGTAATGGTAATTCTTCACATCCTCCAAAGAAAAGAGATGGCTTAGTGGGTAAAGGTACTTGCCACCACACCTGACGAGTTGTCAGGGACCCACATGGTGGAGGAAGAGAAGCAACTCCCCCCACAAGTTGTCCTCTGACCTCCACGTGTGTGCCATGGAGGAAAACATGAAGAAAATTGGAGGTTTGTCTTATAGATACAAACATCTAAATCAGCTGTTATCAGACTAAAAGTACATTGGTGTTCTGTTTGGCTTTCTATCGCTGTGGTAAAACACTAACTAGAGGAAAGGGTTTATTTCTGCTTCAGTGTGGGAAGGGAAGTCAGGACAGGAACCCGGAAGCAGGAACTGAATCAGGGGACATGGACAAATGCTGCTGACTAGCTTAATCTTGGTGGCTTGCTCAGTTTGCTTTCTGAAATATTCCAGGACCACCTGCCCAGGGCGGCACCACCCACAGTGATCTGGGTCCTCCCACATCAATTAGTAACCAAGAAAATGACCCCTAGACCTGCCAATAGGACAATCTGGAGTTTCTTCTCATGTGACTGTAGCTTCTGTCAGGTTACAAAAACTGATCAGCACAAATGGATATTACAGAATTTCATCATGACCAGGAATTTTTCCCCCCAGAGGAACAACTGCTAAGAGGTATATCAATAGGGCTGAAGAGATGGTTCAGTGGTTAAGATCACTAGTTGCTCTTCCACAGGATCTGGATTTGAATCCCAGCATCCACATGGTGGGTGGCTCACAACTGTCTGAAACTCCAGTTCCAGGAAATCCATTGCCTGCTTCCAGCCTCTGGGGACACTGCACACACATTGTGCACAGACATACATGTAGGCAAAAGCACCCATACACATAAAAATAAATACTTTAAGTGTATCAATAGATGCCACTACATAAAGAAATCTCAATCTCTACAGTAAAATCAAGAATGTGCTAATAAAACTCTATCTTCATGAAAAAATTACAAGGTACAACAGTATACCAGGGAACTTCACAAGATTAATAAGATATCCTCTACCATCTAAAACAAATGCCATGCTCAGTGATGAAAGTGTAAATCTGAAAGTGAGGTTACACACAGGCACAACATGATCTCGAAGTGGTACTTGTGTCCACAAAAACGAAAAGAATAGATGTTACTTGGAGACAATTTGATTAGATGCATAAGAGATAATCATCCAGCACCACCCAACTATTGAAATTTGTCCCCACTGCAAGCAAATGTGGAGATACATTATAGCTGTGGGATGCAGGACTCTGTGGGGCACAAAAACTGGCTTGTGGAGAAGCAAAAATTTGGAGCTGTCTGTAAATCTGATAGAGAACATTGAGGATCAGGAATCATGAGTCTGAAACTACTCTGGGCTACATAGCAAGACCCTGTTTCAAAAGCGGGGAGGGGTGGTTGGAGAGATGGCTCAGTGGTTAAGAGCAGTTGCTGCCCAATCATGAGGCTCGGATCTGGATCGAAGCACCTACCTGCTAGCAGATGCCTGAACTTCAGGCTGAAAGGGTAGAGACAGGAGCTCAGGGCTTGCTAGCCTTCTGGGTCTGCCTGAGAAAACACTAGCCTGGGGGGTCAGGGAGAGACCCTGCTTCAAAGAAGTAAATGGAGAGAGAGAGAGAGGGAAGATACCCAAGGCCAACTTCTAGCCCTTGCACACAGAGGCACAGGTGCACAGGCATGCTCACATGCATGCACATTTATAAACACACATATACAAACACACACATACAAATAAATATTTTTAAAAGATTTATTAGTGTTTTTTGCTGGCACTCTACTAAGCTTTATCAGTAGACTGATCTGGAGAGAATTTCAGGAGTAAGGCATTTCCCTTTTTGGTTCTGGTAGTTCCATAAGCAGACTTCCTGCAGTATTTCAAGTGGATTCCTGAGGACTAGGTTCTCAGTGTTATTTTTTTTAATTGTGTGTGTGTGTGTGTGTGTGTGTGTAAATGTGTTGTGTTTGTGGTCTATGTGTGTGAGTACACACAGAGGTAGGGCAGGATAGCAGGTGTCTTTCTCTTGCCCTGCCACCTTATTGCCTTGAGGCAGGGTCTCTTACTGAAGGGGAAACTTACTATTTCCGATAGGCTGGCTGCCCTGCAAACTCTTGGAATCTGCCTGTGCCCACCTCTGAATTCTGGGGTTACAGGAATACACAGTTATGCCTGGCTTTCTACATGGGTGCTGGGGATTCAAACTCAGGGCCTTGCAGCCTCACAGGCTCAGCCACTGAGTGATTCCCAACCCCCTGAAGTGTTGCTGTTTCTGACAATTAAAAGCAGATTTGCTTTCAGTTACTAAATATACTCAGCCTCACTGGCAGTCTAAGAATGCAGATGAAATACTGAGCTGCATTCTTTTGTTAGTGAAAATCTTACATATTATACAGTGTGGAAAATGGGTCTCGAGTACCTGTGCTCTCTCTCATATGACAGCTACAGGCACATGCTGCTGGTTAGATGTTCTTAATTTTAGTATGTAAAGTCCAACTGCACAGTGTAGCTCTTAGCTCAAAAAGAACGCGATGTTTAAGGGTGAGCCAATAACATTAATCGATAGGAACACTTTCATTTTCTTTAACTCATTTCCACTAATTTATGTTCTAGCAGTCTAACACAATGGAAATGGTTTCAAGGGGAAAGAAGATATGTGTGTATTCATATATAAACATAGACATACGGATTGTTGTAAGCACCTATGTATTTGTTCACATTTGCTAGCATATTACAGAAAGACTTTAAAAGAAGATGACTGTAACGTTTTGGAAAAGCACACCTGTGGTACTGCACAGGAGGGAAATGGTCAAGCCAGTGACTAGTGTGTGCCATCTAATGCTACACACCTGCTGCGGGCATCGAAGTCCATCCAGGAAATTACTGGTGATGTGTGTTACTCATTGGGAAAAGCTGATGTTGCAATAATATGAACAACGTGTACTGTCTTCTAGATTTGAGTCACTTTATAAAAAGGGCTTCAGAGGGGGTGAAGGAGGCAGTGGCATACAGGAGATGAAGGGGGAAGGAAGAGTTACTCGGAGCAGAAGTGTACGGCGCAGAAACGGCGCAGGGCAGTGGGGTTGGGGATGGCATCTGAACTGAATTGGTACATTTTTGTCATTATTTCCTCGATACTGTATTTATAGACCATTTATATTATAGTAGATATTACAAATTTAAAAATCAATGGTAGTCACTTTATTGAGATATGACTCACATATAAACTGCTGTATCTATTTCATATATGTCTATATATGGACCCATGTCTATAATACATGCATAGACATCTGTTTGAGATACATGTGTGTTTGTAAAGCCGTCACATCACTGAGACCATGAGCATAAATAACATTGCCTCCCCACAGTTCTTTCTGTCCCCTTTATGATCACTGTTGTGGGGGAAATGCCTGAGATAATCACCTCATAAAGAAAAGTGGTTATTTTGACTTACGGCTTTGGCAGTTTGGGATTCTGAACTCTTGGCCTGAATCTTTTAGGCCAGTGCTAAGACAGAACGTCACAGCAAGGAGTGTGTGCCACAGGGAAGCTGTCACCTCGTGGCCAGGAAGCAAAAAGAGGAAGAAGCCAGGGTCTCAATAGCCCCTTGACAGGCACACTCTGAGTGGTTCAACTTCCTCCAACTAAGCCCCATTTCTCAAGCATTCCAATATCTTGTCAGCTGTGGTAACATGTTCGTAATCCTCAGGGGCCTCATAGATCCGAGGCCTCACTACAGTTTGAGCATAGGTAATAGCAAGACCCTGTCTCTGAAAGAGAAAGACAAACATAATGTCTTAAAATGTATACTTTCTTTATTTTTCAAGACAGAGGGCAGCTGACACCTAACAGCCCCGTGTGAGGAGGGAGTGTGGGGACCAGTGGTTGGGAGATAATATAGGCTTATGTCAGCTGCCTCTGTATCTATTGGGGTTATTTACATTCCTTACAAGGTTCAGCAGGACTTTCAAAATAGAGAAGACACAGGTTCCTTCCTCTTTCTGGGGTTCTCTTTGCTACCTCCTCACTCCTCGATCTCAGTGGCTGAGCTTGCAGAGTCCTGGCCTGGGCCTCTCTCAGTCTTCTCACCTCACAGAAGTGTGTGCCACCTGGACCTCCCTCAGCAGCCCCCAGCTTCCTGTTGGGAGGCCCTGAGGGGGAGTTGCTGGGGCACCCCCACCCTTGAAGCCTGGCTGGCCCTCTACATGGCTTCCTAACAGCAAATGAGAACGCTCAGGGCCCTCTCCTCTATCAAGGCCCCCTCCTGTCCTGGGGCCCCCACCAGCTTCCTTCCCATCTCTGCCGCGTCCAGCTTCTTGATGTGGACTAGTTTTGCTGGCTCACCCATCTAGTCACCAGTTTGTGTACCTACATCCTGGTATCTGGCTTAACTCATGAGCCATTTCTTGAACCAGTGTGCACTGTTACCATGACTTTCCTTGGGCTAATTTCATTATTCCTGAAGCTCTTCTCAGCTCCCCCTTAGCCTGCCCTTCCTCATAACCAAACCCACTCCTCCGACCACCACAAACCTCTTCTGTTAGCCTGACCACACATCCTAGGTTTCCTGAGGTCTCTGAGTTGGTCTGTCTGTCTACTTTTCCCACACAGTTCTATGGAGTGCTATGTTGACGACTCGGGGTCAGGCCTCGCCCAGGTTATGTTACCCAAAGATGCCCATGTACTTGACCACATTTAGAAATCTCATCTTCCACTGACTAGCACACACACAAAAAAAGCCCTCACTACTGGTCAAAGTGCAGAGGCTAAGAGTATGCGGAGTGCTCAGCCACGAAGAGGTATCTGTCATGCCCCTACACTGCCACCCTACACCCTCCAAGGCTCAAGGGCCATCCCAGGAAGAGAGGGTGGGGACTGTAAGGACCAGAGGGGGAGGAGACCCAAAGTGACCCAGCATTCTGTAGTCATGACCCAGCCACATACTTCAGAGCGCCCAGCAGCTGTGATTGCCCCGCCCAAGATCAAGCCAGTTAACATTCCAGCATGGAGGGAGGAGGGACTGGCAAGTCTCCACACCTACATGTGCAAAATCCTTTTGAACTCTCACTGCTTTTATTCAGGGTATGTGCCCTGGTGCCGGCATCTCCTTGTAAGCGCTCGCTCAGCCCAGGGCCGTGGCTGCTGCCCACAGACAACATGTCTGGACTGTCAAGAGCTTCCTAACTGCGCTCCCCCACTTCACACTGGATCTGCATAGTTTTTCCCTTGTCAGAAGCAGCCTGACTGAATTAAGATTAAAACTGAAAATGCTTGTCTCCATTCCTCACATCATGACTCTGACTGTGTTCATGGACGTTAAGCCCCTCTGTCCTCTGAGCAGGGGACTTTTTTTTTTTTTCTAAACTGTTCTTTCATTACCTCTCACCAATGATTCATACTACAGTCATTACCCGCCATTTACCTTTCTCAGAATATTCCTGAACTCCCCCCCCCCATCCCAGCAAGTGTTTATTGTATACGGTGACACCATCATACGACTTCTTGACATGCAGGAAAAGAGGAGAAATGTGCTCAGAAACTTTCTGGTTTGGGTGCAGAGCCTCTCTGAAAAGCCAGCAGCTGGTGCGAAATTCGGGGCTGCGCGCTTCTGGGACTGTAGTGTGCCGCCTTCAGCTTCTCGGAGAGACCCAGCAGAAAATGGGGAGCACTCACCAGTGAGGCGAGGGGTGCGCGATAAAACATCGATTTCTTCTGATCTCCTGTGGACAGACTACATAGTAAGTTGTCTTCTGCTTTTACTTCCCTAGTCTCCATTTCTGACTCTACACCCACCCCTCTCCATCCCACATGCCCGGGACACACTCTTTTCTCCACAGTGCGCGTGCACCTTCCCCTCCATTCTTATGCTCGAGCTGAATTCACCGCTGGGGGCGGGGTGGGAGGACTGGAAACCGATCTGGAGCGTTGGGTAGGGGTGCGCCTGGAGAAATCGGACCAACCAGGCCCTGAGAGGGCTGGCTTCCCATGGGTAACCTGCCAGGGGAGCTATGCGCTCGGGGCTTCTGCGCTTCTAGTGGAGTCTGTCTCAGGGAAGTCTGAGACGCTCGCCAGGGCTGGCGTTACTCCCCCAACTCCAGAGTCCAGGAGAACCAAGCAGGGAAACAGAACAGATGATGAGGTCAGAGTGGGCCTCCATCCCCCAACACCGCTGGCTGCTTCTGGCGATGCTCTTTCTTGAGGTTGTGGGCGATGACATACTATTTGACCCCAACTGGGGGTTTGACTCGTATGAAATCACCGTTCCCAAAGAGCTAAGCTTTAGGAAAGGGGAGCAGGGTGTGGACAGTTCTTTGTCGTACCTCTTACAGATACAAGGCAAGAAGCATGTCATTCACCTGTGGCCCAAGAAGTTACTGTTGCCCAGACATTTGCCTGTTTTCTCCTTCACTCAAGAGGGCAGCTTGGTAGAGGATTACCCACACGTACCAAACGAGTGCAATTACGTGGGCTCAGTGGAAGGCTCTCAGGAATCTGAAGCTACTCTGAGTACATGCATGGGGGGTCTGCGAGGCATCTTGAACATAAACTCCAGTTATTACCAAATCGAGCCCCTCGGGGCCTCTTCCAGTTTTGAACACGTTGTGTATCTACTAAATAAGGACGAATTTAGCAGTCAGAGCTGTGGTGTGGTTGATGAAGAAACCAAGGAGGAAACCGCCCAGCAAGAGGAAATGGCTAGAATAGAGAGCTTCCATCAATCCTACCACCACCAAAAGTTCTTGGAACTGGCCATGGTCTTTAATTGGGAGAGGTTTGTGTTTTTACAAAGGAATTTCTCTAGAGTCGTTGACGATGCTATTCTTCTAGCTGCAATTGTGGACACCTACTTTCAGGACGTCGGGTTGAAGATCCAGCTAAAAGCACTTGAAGTTTGGTCGAATAATGACAAAATTTTTACTCACTTTCCCACTTTGGCTGAAGTGTTAGGTCAGTTCGTACTGTACAAAAGAGTGGCATTGCATTTCCGGCTTCCCTCAGACTGGGCACATCTGTATCTTGGAATACGTTATTCAGATGCTGTTGCATGGTCCTGGGGAAGAGCGTGTGAAGAGTACCATGCTGGATCAGCAAGCAGCTTACTTGATGTCAATATCCTAGGGCCTGCTACTTGGACTGCTCATGAAGTGGGCCACTGTGTGGGAATGAGACATGACGAGGAGTACTGTCAATGCAGAGGTAGGAAGAGCTGCATCATGGGTACAGGACGTACAGGGTTCAGTAACTGTAGTTATCATCAGTATTTTAAACATGTAGGTTATAAAATGTCGTACTGTCTATCTGACATCCCAGGACGAGGTTACGTGGTTAAGAGATGTGGAAACAAAATTGTTGAAGACCAAGAGGAATGTGACTGTGGTTCCACAGAAGACTGTAAAGAAGACCTGTGCTGTGGGCCAGACTGTAAATGGAAAGAAGGCGTCAACTGCTCCACGGGGCTCTGTTGTCATAAGTGTGACTTTCTTCCATCGGGCCATGTGTGCAGGCGGGAAGAGAACGAATGTGACCTTCCCGAGTACTGTGACGGGTTCTCGGGCGTCTGTCCAGACGACGTTTACAAGCAGGATGGGACCCCCTGCAAACACGAAGGACTTTGTTTCAATAAGGGATGCAGGTCCAGGTACATGCAGTGCCAGGGCATTTTTGGAACTACCGCCAAGGAGGCTCCTCACCAATGCTATGACGCGGTTAACATGATAGGTGATCAGTATGGTAACTGTGGCATCTTAAATGCTACTCGGTATCAAAGGTGTAACAGGGACAACGCGATCTGTGGCAGGCTCCAGTGTATGAACGTTGAAGCCATCTCCAATTTCCCGGATCACACTACTATACTGTCCACCTATCTGAAGACAGATAATCTCCTATGCTGGGGCACAGGCTATCATGGGGCCATGATACCCCATGGGGTACCTGATATAGGTGATGTTAATGATGGCACCTCCTGTGGTCATGGCCAGGTGTGTATTAACAGAACCTGCGTTGATGTCATCAACCTGAAGTTTGACTGTTTGCCTAACAAGTGCAATAGCCGAGGTGTTTGCAACAACAGAAGGAACTGTCACTGCATGTACGGCTGGGGACCCCCGTTCTGTGAAGAGGTGGGGTTTGGTGGGAGCATTGACAGTGGACCCCCTGGACCCATGGCAGAGGAAATGTTCCCATCATTTCGAGTTAAGTATATTATGTTGATACGTGTTTTTTTATTCATCATCTCAGTGATCTTTGTGGTTTTTAAGCAGCTGATTAAAAATTTGTTTTATAAAAACCAGCAAAAAGAACCAGAGCAGATTCAATCTGAAACAGACGAGGATCTGTCAGAAATGTAATCAGGCTGCCCTGTCATCTAACGCATTTGGCTATTTAACAAGCTTATCATTTATTCACATGACTCTTCATTCTTTTCCCAGAATGATTTCACACAAATTTACCATGCCTTTAAAATCAGCAAAAATAAATGATATTCTTGTTTGGAAACAAATCAGTGCATTTTTTCCCCCAGGATTCATTTTCAATTCAGTTTGGGATCAAGCGTTGGATTACCTGAAAAGACTATTAATGGCCTATCTGAATGCAGTCAGGGAACGACTCGTGTTCAGAGTATAGTCCTGGTGATGAAGTAGGCTGACTTCTCCCCTGTGTGTTTCAGCTTCTTCAGGGCTAGCATCTACACCTGTGCACATGCACCTGCTGCATGCACCTGGGTACCCACTGATTGCACCTGGGCACCCGCTGCATGCACCTGGGCACCCGCTGCAGGATACTTGGTGATATCACATTTTATAAATGAAAAAAAAAACAAAATTATGTGTTACAAGGGTTGATCCCTTCAGCGAGACTTTCTGTCATATCTCTTCTGGTGGATACAGCTCTGTCTGTCACTGTGTGGTTTCTGACTTGATGTTTGAGGTGACCTCCAATGGGACCGCTATCCTGAACCATCATGACACCTGCTGTAGGATGATCTGTATGTCAAATTACTCTGATTGGTCAATAAATAAAACACTGAAGTATAGGCGGGACTAAAGAGAGGAGAAAAGAACAGGAAGGTGGAAGGAGACACTGCCAGCTGCCGCCAAGACAAGCAGCATGTAAAGATGCCGGTAAGCCACGAGCCACGTGGTAAGGTATAGATTTATGGAAATGGATTAATTTAAGATATAAGGACAGTTAGCAAGAAGCCTGCCACGGCCATACAGTTTGTAAGCAATATAAGTCTCTGTGTTTACTTGGCTGGGTCTGAGCGGCTGTGGGACTGGCAGGTGAGAGAGATTTGTCCTGACCGTGGGCCAGGCAGGAAAACTCTAGCTACAGACACCTGCATTTCTGTACAGCCTCTGGAAGATGACAGCCCTTAGCAGTGTCAGGAGCATGGCTATTAACAAAATTTAATGTTTGCTGCGGTTTTTGGTAGTTTTTGTTTGTTGGTTAACTTGAGCCTCAATTGAGAAACTGCCTCCATCAGATTGGCCTGTAGGCAAGTCTGTGGAGCATTTTCTTGATTCATAGTTGTTGTGGGAGGACCCAGCCCACTGTGGGTGGTGCCACCCCTGGGCAGGTGGTCCTGGATGGCACAAAAAAGCAGACTGAACAAGTCATGAGGAGGAAGCCAGTCAGCAGCACCCTCCACGGCCTCTGTTTCAGCTCCTGCCTCCAGGTTCCTGCCTTGTTTGAGTTCCTGTCCTGACTTTCCTTCATGATGGACTGTAAAGTGTAAGCCGAAATAAACACTTTCCTTCCCAAGTTGCTTTTGGTCATGGTGTTTATCACAGCGGTAGAAAGCACACCAGGGCAATGTGTCTGCATTCACTGGGAGGTCTTTTTGAGTGGCTCCAGGTTTATTGCACCCCCAGGTACAACTGAAGAACATGAAGAATGCCTTTTATTCCCAACATCCCTCAATGCTCTGCCTCTAAATCTCTCCTTGTGCACAGTGCTGGCATGGTGGGGGAGGAAAAGCTGAATGATTTCCCACAAGGCGTCATTGCCACTTCTACGTCCAGGGAGAAGCTCGTCCCTCTCCACACTTGGGCCATCCCGAGTTGTTGCATCCCCTTCAAGACCGGATCTTCCTGATGTTCCCACTGAGACAGCATGACAGCCTCCTGTACCATATCCCAGTTTGCTGTGCCTTAGCCACGAAGTTCTAATCAAAGCCAAAAACAGGACAGACACAGCTCTGTCTGCCTAGACTACTTTGGGTTTGTTTTCACTCAGAGGAAAAAAATGTAAATAACTTTAGTTTTGTGATGATCATAATTCTAAACATTTATTAAGCCTGGCTGGCCATGCAATGTCCTGAAATATAAGGACACTGAGTCAGAGCTGAGTACTGATAATGATGGACAACATTACGGAGAGCTCACTATGTGCCAAGCCATGGTTTAAAGCATTTATTTCATGGGTGTTGTTGTATATACTGTTAAAAATGATTCTGCTGTAGATGTTATTAGATTTTTAAATTTCATTTTATGTATATGAGTGTTTGTATGTATATATGTATACTACATGCTTTGGTACCCAGAAGAGGACATTGGATACCCTGTTGCTGGGGTTATGCATAGTTATGAATCAAACCACCATATGGGTGCTGAGAACTGAACTTAGGTCCTCTGCAAAAGCAACGGTTCTTAACTGCTGAGTCACTTCTCTAGTCCTGATGCTTATTTTTCAATAGAAACCAAGTCACAGAAATGTTAAAACACCTACATAGGTTTCTACACCAATAAAAACAACATTACTTAAGGGAAAAACTTCATATATTAATAAAGATCAAGTTTAGAGACAATGACTTATTGAGAAATCTTAAAGTTATTAGTATATTTAGGAAATGGGTTTTTAACATTTCAGTGAATACATATATACACACACACATATATAATATTTACCATCTTAACCATTTTGATGGTAATTAGTACCTTTCACTTTGGGCAGATGTTCTAGAGAACTCTTCTTTTTTTGAGACAGGGTCTCACAATGTTGCTCCACCCCTCATTGGCCAGGGACTCTTTATATTCTTTATGTAGACCAGACTGGCCTCAAACTCACAGCAATCCGCCTGCCTTGGTCTCCTGGCTGTTGGGATTAAAGGTGTGCCCAGTCATGTCCAGCGAGACTCTCTTCACCTTCCAAAACTACTATTGTAGATTATCATTTAATCATGCACCTTTCTGCCTTCCCCATCTCCTCATAGTGCCCTTTCTGTCTGTGTGAATAAGTAAGCTAAATTCCTCCCAGAAGCGTGTTCACGTGGTACTTTTCTTTTGGTGACTGGCTTCTGTTAGCACAGTGTCTTCAGAGTTAATCTGTTTGTAGTATGTTGTTAAGAGAGAGACCTTAAATGTCCTACAAAGGCTGGAGGGTGAAGGGAAGGAGAGCTGAGCAGTTAACAGCTACAGACCACAGCAGCAGATCATTTCACATTTTCCCACCTGTGCTAAAACTATGACTCAGACCCTCCCACATGGCTGACTGGCAGGTGCCCCTGCATCCTGTTGCAATCTTAACCAAGCCAAATCAACAAAACTACCCTGTTCCCAAACTTCTAATTTTTTTTTGTCATCCTGTTCTTCCTATCTATAGTCAACATAGCTCCCATGTAAACAGCTTATGCGTTCCTTCTCCAAACATTTGCTATTAAAATGATCTTGCCTTATGGGCATGAAAGGCATTTTTTTCCAGGTGCTATGGAGCTCAGTTGCTATAAGTTACAGAAATGCTCTCGGGGCCCTGGTTCATTTCTGGCTACCATCAGTAGTGGGTTCAACAAAGCCTTTTCCTTCAGAGCTCGCTCAGTCTCAACAGTTTTGATTCAACTCTGTGTCAGACATTTTTTCCTTCATAAGGTTGGATAATATTTCAATGTGGCTATATACTATATTTTCTTTTTAAAGATTTGGCTGTCAGTTATGTTTTACAGGTTTCTTTTAAAAATTTAAAGTCTTATTCTTTTTGAAATTTTTATACCCATACAAGTACTGTACTTCCATCATATCCACACCTCCCTCTTGCCCCTCCAACTCACCTGCATTTCTCAGTTTTCTCTCTAATCCATACCCTCTGAGTTAAGCATACTGAGTTCATTTAGTGTCGCTCATACGTCCTTGTGCTGGGGCTGACCACTTAGGAATGGATAACCTATCAGGGGGCTCATTCCCAGAGAAGGCTGATTCTCCTTCTCTCTGCACCCATTGCTTGCTGTAGCTCTTCATCTGTGACATTGGTCCCTTCGCTTTGGCATGTCAGTTGGTGGTGTCATCATGCACATCTTGTTTCCGTGATCGCATCATTAAGATCTGTATTCCCTTCCACCATCAACTCACGTTGTTTCTGCCTTTATTCTAGTCTGAGTAACGCTACTCAAAACCTTGGCAGAGGAATGTTTTTCTATGTGTCCAATTCTTTGGGACATATGTTTGAAAGTGAAATTGTTAGATATTTTGGTAGTTACATTTTTTTTTTAGATGGCTTGCTATTCTCACAACATGTGGGTAGCTTTTCACATCCTGGCTAACGTTGCCCAAGGGTTCCAGTTCCTTTCTTTTTTAAATCCCCTCTCCATATTACACATTCACACATCACAGCACACACACACACACACACACACACACACACACACACACACACACAC
>CABHPH010161755.1:17924-35457 GCA_902168325.1 Peromyscus nudipes | reverse complement strand
ACACACACACACACACACACACACACACACACACACACACACACACAGGACTGTGGAGCCATGGACAACGTTAGATGTTGATCCTAACCTTCCACCTTGTTTGAGACAAGGTCTCTCTTTTTCACTACTGCGTGAGCCTGGGTAGCTGACCTGCGAGTTTCCAGAGTTCTCCTGTCTTTGTCTCCCGTCTTGCCCCAGGAGTGCTGGGATTGCAGGTGTGTGCCACCATGCCCAGCTTTAATGTGGTATCTGAGGATCTAAATTCAGGTCCTGATGCTTGCATGGCAAATGCTTGAGCTACTGAGGCATCTCCCCCAAGGATTCCAATTTCTGCCCATCCTCCCCTTCACAGGAAATTTCTGGCCCTTAGCAATGGTCTTTCTATGCATGTGGGCTACTGTCTTACAGTTTTGATTTTCATATCTCCTAAGGATTATGGATGTTAAACATCTTTTCATAATTTATTGGGTCTTTGTGTATTTTCACTGGTGAATATGTATTAAAATCTCTTGTGCCGGGCGGTGGTGGCGCTCGCCTTTTATCCCAGCACTTGGGAGGCAGAGGCAGGTGGATCTCTGGAGTTCGAGGCCAGCCTGGGCTACTGAGTGAGTTCCAGGACAGGCTCCAAAGCTACACAGAGAAACCCTGTTTCGCAAAAAACAAAAACAAAAACAAAAACAAAAACACAACAAAAGAAAATCTCTTGCTCATTTTTTTTTATTGCTTGTTTGGTTTTTTAATTGCTGTTTTCCAAGAACCAGTTAATGGTTTCATTGACTTCTCTCTATTGCTTTTCCGTTTTCTACTGTTCACATATCCCTGCTCACATTTTTATTGTGCCCTTTCACCTACTTTGAACTAGTTCTTATTTCTATTACCTTACGGTGTGATTTATTTAAGACTTTACTTCATTTAGTATGTTTAGAACTAAAATTTCCTGTTAAGACTGTTTATAGTCTATTAATAAGTTGGATTTTAAAAAATGCTATGTATATGGGGTGTTCTGCCTGAACATGTGCCTGTGAACCACATGCTTACCTGGCGCCCATGGGGGGTGGGTGGGCAGAAGAGGGCGTCAGATCCCTTGGAACTGGAATTACAGATGGTTGTGAGCTGCTATGTGGGTACTGGGTATAGAACCTGGGTCTTCTGCAAGACAAGCTTGTACCTTTAACCACTAAGCCATCCCTCTAGTACCTGTCTTAATAAATTTGACATCTGATATTTACATTTTCATTTATTATAAGATACTTTAATTGTCCTAGTAATTCGCTCCTTAGAACATTGGTTGCTTAACTTCCGTAGACCCGTGAATTTTCCAGTTTCCATTCGGCTGTTAATGTCTAGTTTTATTACATTGCGACTGGAAAAGACATGTCATGTGAATTTCTTTTTTCTTTCCCTTTTATTGAGAATAGATTCTTTTCTCACATAATATAATCTGATTACAGTTTCCTCTCCCTCTACTCCTTCCAGTTCCTGCCCACCTCCCCTTCCATCTGGATCCACTCCCTTTCTGTCTCATCAGAAAAGAACAAGCATCTAAGAGATAATGATAAAATCTAACAAAATAAAATATAATAAGATAAAACAAAAACTACCACATCAAGGTTGGACAAGACAAACCAACAGAAGGAAAAGAGCCTGAGAAGAGACAGGAATCAGAGACCCACTCGGGAATCCCATAAAACTGTACACCCAGGAATCCCGTAAAAACACTGAACTGGAAGACATAATATATATACAGAAGACCGGGTGCATATCCATGCAGGCCCTGTGCATGGTGCTTTAGTCTTGTGAGTTGTCCAGGCACAGGTGTGTGGGTTCACGCAGATCTGTGGAAAGAAAACTCAGAGGCACCTTAAGAATGAATCTAGCCTTCTCGGCTGCAGGGGGATCCAGTCTCTGAGCACTGAAACACTTACCCTTCACCCAGGGCATTTTTATTTTTCTCAATATAATACACTTTAGTCTGTTGATTTCCATATGTTCGAAACAACCTGAAAGAAGCTCCCGAAACTACAATGCCAAGTGCAAATTCCTTGATTTGTCAGGTACCACGGTTTTCCCGGGTTCCTGACCCAAGTTTTGCATAGGCCTTTGTATCCCTGGGAGACTCTGAGACAAGATTCACATAGAGACAAGAGAAACAAAAGGTGTCTGCTAAACAAAAGATGGATTAGGGCTAGGTGCTACTCTCTGGAGCCAGGCCAGGTGTAGCTCAGTGGGAGTGCAGCCACAGACAGGAATCAGACACCCACTCAGGAATCCCATAAAAACACTAAACTGGAAGACATAATATATATGCAGAAGACCTGGTGCAAACCCATGCAGGCCCTGTGCATGCTGCTTTAGTCCTGTGAGTTCATATGAGCTTTCTTCATGTTGATTTAGAGGGCCTTGTTTTCCTGGTGTCCTGTGTCCCCTGTCACCCTTACACTTTCTCCACCTCCTTTTCTGTGGGGTTTCCTGAGCTCTGAGGGGGAGATATTTGATGGAGACATCCCATTTAGGGATGAATATTCCAGAGTCTCCCACTCTGCATAATAATGGCTGTAGGTCTCTGTATTAGTTTCTATCTGCTGCAGGAGGAAGCTTCTCTGATGATGGCTGAGCAAGACACTGATCTATGAGTATAGCAGAGTATCACTAGGGGTCATTTTATTGTTACTTTTTTTTGACCAGTAGTAGTTGGTTTTACCCCAGGTCCCTGGGATATCTAGTCTCTGGTTCCTGGGGTTGCTACATGACCACACATGCACTGTCCAATAGCCAAGCAAGAGGCTTAATCATCCCAGGGCCTTATGTCCTACATAATCTGTGTGCTGCGTGGTCACGTAATTTGCACACAGTGTGATCACGTGATCTATGTGCATGCATGGTGTAGCTATGTAAGCCCATACGCGCATGTGGGGGGGAATCCATAAAAAGCGGGTCACAGACTCCTACCCCCTCTTTTTCTTCCTCTCTCTCCCTGCAGAATAATCAGATAGCTCTGTCATAGGAAACAGAGTCCTTTGGACGTACACCCAGCAGTGGTATAGCTGGGTCATATGGTAGTTCTATTTCTAGTTCTTTGGAAAACTTCCACATTGACTTCCATAGTTGCTGCACCCATTTATTCACCACCAACAATGGATAAGTGTTCCTCTTTTCCCACATCCTTCCCAGAATCTGTTGTCTCATTTTCTTGACAATAACCATACCTGGGGTGAGATGGAATATCAAATTTTAATTTGTATTTCTCTGATGGTCGATTATGTTGAACACTTTTATCTTTGATAAGTTCATATATGTATACAATGTAATATGATCATATCTAGCTGCCATTTCCTCCTAAGACATCCTTCCTAATTTTATATCCTTTTCTTTAATAACTTTTTTTTGTTGGTTTGTTTGAAACAGGATTTCTCCGTGTAGCTTTTGGAGGCTGTCCTGGAACTCACTCTGTAGACCAGGCTGGCCTTGAACTCACAGTGATCCGCCTGCCTCTGCCTCCCGAATGCTAGGATTAAAGGCATGTGCCACCATCGCCCAGCTAAAAATTACTTACTTTTATTTCATGTTCATTGGTGTTTTGCCTGCCAAAACATGTGTGTGTGTGTGTGTGTGTGTGTGTGTGTGTGTGTGTGTGTGTGTGATTCCCTGGAACTGCACTTACAGAGAGTTGTGAGCCATCATGTCGGGCTGGGAATTGAACCCGGTCCTCTGGAAGAGCAGCAAGTGCTCTTAACCACTGAGCCATCTCTCCAGCTAATCTTTTTTTTTTTTTTTTTTTTGAGACAGGATCTTAATTATGTGGTCCTGACTGGCCTGGAACTCTTTACACGATCAGGCTGGCCTCACATTCACAGAGATCCTCTTTCCTCTGTTTCCCATGTGCTGGGATTAAAGGTGTACACCACTACACCCAGCCTAAGTTTAGTTTTAAAAACCGATTATTAGTCATTTGTATTTATTCTTTTAAGAACTCTGTGTTCAGTTCCATGGCCCATTTTTAAAAGCTGAGTTGTTTGTTTTTGTGATGTTTATTTTTGTGACTTCTTTGTGTGTTTGAGGTACTAATCCTCTGTCAGATTTATAGCTGGCAAAGATTTTCTTTCATTTTGTAGGGTGTTTTTCTTAATTTGACTGACACTTTCTTTTGCTGTATAAGATGTTTTATCTTGTTGATGTTTAAGTTTCAAGGGATCCCATCTGTTGATTATTGGTCTTATTTCCTAGGTGATCAGAATCCTATTTAGAAAGTCCTTACCTATGCCAATGTCTTAAAGTGTACTCTTTACTCTTCCCTCTAGATGCTTCAGAGTTTCAGGTCTATGTTGGGGTCCTTGATGCATTTGGAGTTGATTTTTGTACAGGACAAAAGACAAGGATTTATTTTTGTTTTTCTGCATGTAGACTTCCAGTTTTCAGTGTACTATTTGTTGAGGATGTTTTCTTTTCTCCATGCATCTTTTGGTCATCTTTGTCAAAACCCAGGTGGCTGTATACTGATGATACCAGTTTCATAGAAAGAGAATGGCAGTGTTCCTTTCCTACCTTGTGGAACAGTTTGAGAAGCATTGATGCTAGTTCTTCTTTGAGGGTCTGGTAAAATTCAACACTAACTCCATCTAGGCCTGGACATTTTTTAGATGGGAGATTTTTAAATTACTGTTTTAATCTTGTTATCAGTCTGTTTAAACTATTTATCCCCTCTTGGCTTATTTTGGTAGGTCATATACACCTAGAAATTAATCCATTTCTTTTATACTTTTCAATTTAGTGGAATATTTTCAAAACAAGACCTGATGATGGCTTGGATTTCATTGTTATCTGTTGTAAGGTCTTTTTCATCTCCAATTTTATTAACTTGGTTATTCTTCCTTTTAGGAAGTTTGATTAAGGATCTGTCATTCTTACTTTTCAAAAAAAAAACGACTCTTAGTTTCATTGATTATTTGTAATTTTTATTTCTATTTCATCAATTCCTACACTGATATTAATTTCTTTGTCTACCAACTGGCCTTGTGTCTTTAAATGTCTATTTTAGAGAAAGTCCCTTGGGCTGAGAAGAATGTATATTCTTTTTTTTTTAACTTTCTTTTTTTTAATTTTTATTTTTTTTAATTTTACAATACCATTCACTTCCACATATCAGCCACGGATTCCCTTGTTCTCCCCCCTCCCGCCCCCCTCCCCTTCCCCCCAGCTCACCCCCCATTCCCACCCCCTCCAGGGCAAATTATAATGATCCATGAAGAATCATTGTTGTGGGGTCCCATCATCCTTTTGGAGACTTCAGAGATCACTGTTAGGAAAATTTATTGTTCACTGTGGGGAACTTAAACATCATTAATATCAAAATGGAAGGTTTAATTTTTAAGATAGTAATATACCTAAAGAAAAACTTTAAAGAGTCAAATTAAAATTGAGGGGAAAGAGATTTGTGACAATAGCTCCTAGATTTTGGTTTTCTTCTGTCCCATACCAGGTCGCTTTTCTGATATGAGACAGAGACTCTGGATTTTCTTTTAACAACATGATTGGGTTTAGAGGAGAAAGCCACACTCTAACTCCAGAGCCAGCTTTAGTTTTTAATTGAGTCAAGACAATAAATATTTTGAGAAGTAAGGAGATTTTACTCTGTAGAAGTAATTATACCATCAAGCCAGTTTTTTTTCTTTCCTTGGTAAATTTTTCCTGACAGTTCTCCTCTCTTTAGATGTCTATCTGTCCAAAGGTCCGTGTCATCCTTAATTAAGATGGATATTTTTATACTCCAGTAAAGACAAAAACAGAACCCTGCTCTGACCCTAACTTGGTAAGTTTTTCCTTTTGACATGAATCACCACATTGGTTGATGAACAATCACTTCTCCTAATCAAGAGGTCTCTCCTGTTCGAATGGAATCTTTATTCATTTTGATGGCATCCATAGCTTTTCTTCTCCTGTGGAAACAAAAGCAAAATCCCTTTCCCAATATAACACATATTCTGGTTTCCATTCTGAAGTCAACACATCTTTAAAGTACACAGATTGATTTAATTCAGTAGTTTTTTCTATTGTCCAGTGTCTCTCTGCAGCTATTGTTCCTTTCTCATTAGCATTTAGAAAATTTAGAGTTAATAAGGCATTATGCAATCTATTTCTGGGGGTCTTAACCACTGAGACATCTCTCCAGTCCCCTCTCTGGGGGTCTTTATTACCCCTCTCTGCTTGTTTAAGATTTCTTTTAAGTGTGAATTGATCTTTCTATAACCACTTGTGTGGTATACCTGTAATATGCTTTATATTGTAAAATAAAAAAAAAACTGTTTCATTTTACTAGAGACATATGCTGGAGCATTGTCAGTCTTAATTTGTACAGGTATTCCCATGATGGCTATGACTTCTAATAGATGTGTAATTAAAGAATCAGTCTTTTCAGAACTCAAAGCCATTGCGCATTGAAATCCTGAATATGGTGTACATATTTTAAATTTCTAAATTCTGCAAAATGAAATACATCCATTTGTCAAATCTCATTTCTTTGAGTACCCTTAGGGTTGCTCCCTACAGGTTATGGAATTTGATTATACAAGGAACAAATAGGACATTTAAAAAAAAAATAATTTCCTTGGCTTGTTGCCAAGTGATGGGAAAAATCCTTTTCAAAACCTTGCTATTGACATGGTTTTTTTTTTAATGAAATTCTGAGTCCTCCAGCACATTTCTTATTAATAACTAATCAATTTCATCATTACCTTGTGTTAGAGGGCCTGGTAGACCCATATGGGATCTGATACATGTTTTATATATATATGGGATGATTCCTATTCCTGACTGTTTCCTGTAATCGTATAAATAGCAAAGTTAATTCTGATTCATCAGGAATAAGTTCAGTGGTTTCAATGGGTAAAACAGCTCTTTCTGTATATTAAGAGTCAGTAACTATACTAAGAGATTCTGTGAAATCCATCAATACCATGAGAATAGCATATAATTTTGACTTTTGGACAGAATCATAAGGGCTTTGAGCCACTTTACTTAAATTTTCTGGTTTGTAACCCGCCTTTCCTGATTTATTTGCATCAATATAGAATGTAGAGGCCCCAGATATTGGTATTCCCCATACAATGTGAGGAAGGGCCCAATTGATTCTCTTTATAAATTGAAGTCTCTTGTTTTGGGGATATCTGTTGTTAACTTCTCCCCTAAAATTACTGCAAGCTCTTTGTCAGTGTTCAGTTTCTGCTCACAAAGAGGAAATTTCAGCATTAGTAAAAGATGCTACAATTTTTGTTGGGTCCCTCCTGTCAATTGACAAACTCTTAATTTTCGTTTTAGAATCAACTCAGAAACCTTTTCCACAAATGTCTTTAATTTTTTACTGTGTGTGGCAGAAATATCCATTCTACGATAATATCTTTCTTCTGCATTAAAATCCCTGTAGGGGAATGCATAGAGGGTAATTCAACCAGAATGCAATCAAGCTCTGGATCTAAACGATCCACATGTGCATCCTGTAATTTCTTTTCCACCAAAGCCAATTTTCTCTCAAATTCTGCTGATAATTCTCTGGGACTATTTAAGTCCTTGTCACCTTTTAAGGTTTGAAACATAGATTACTCAGTTCTTGGGCTGTTACTTCAATAGTGTGCCATAGATGAATAATGTCTTCCAGCAATCTTTGAAAGTCATTAGGAGTCTGGCAATTGATCTTTCCTAATTTGTACCTTTTGGGGTTGAATGTCTTTGTAGACCTATTTTATACTCTAAGTAATTAATAGAATATCCTCTTTGTATTTTTTCAAGAGCAATTCGTAATCTCCAGCAAGGCAAAACTTTCTTATTTCTTCAAAGATTTTTTTTCTAAAGTGTCTACATTTGAATCAGCCAATAAGATATCTTTTGGGGAATATTATTTTAAGGTGTGTTACTTTTGTTTATGTTACATTTGTTGAACTCTCTGAAGCTGTGTTACTGTGCCTGTCTAAAACACCTGATGGTCTACTAAAGAGCTGAATGGCCAATAATGAGGCAGGAGGAAGGGTAGGCAGGGCTGGCAGATTGTTTTGTCTCTAGTATTTCTCTGTGTTGGATTCCTCTTTCATATCATCCATTGCCTTCCTTACTTCACTCAGCTGTCTGTGTCTTTGAACATACTATCACTGAGTTCGCTAGGATTCCATTCCTTCTTCTTAGATGCTGTTGCTGCAGGATTAATAGTTTTTAAGGAGTGTACAGGAAAGTAAAAAACAACCAAGGATGGTATGGAATAAACTTGGATTTTAGTAAGATTAGCAGTGGGGTGGGGAGTTGAGTGGGTAAGGGATAAGGATTAAGTACTAGATAAGTTTTAAGAAAAGAAAAAACATTTAAAAATCAAGGTAGGTAAGGTGGCTATAGGCGGAAAGGTGGGATACTGTTGGGGTCTGCAGATCTTAGAGATTGTCAAAGTGATGGGAGGTTGTGATTAAGAAGTAACAGGAGGAGGGGATAAGGGTAAGAGAAAGAGGAAAAGAATATGGGAGGAAGGATAGATGAGGGAGGTGTGGCTAAGAGAATGGTGAAGAATGCACTGGGGAGAGAAATAGAAAACCCAACTGAGCAATATACAAACAAAAATAGCACCATCATGAGATACATATGTAAGAGTAGCAGGGAAATGTAGAAAATAAGAGATGAAAAGATTTCATATGGACTGGATCGTAGCACAGGTGGGCTAAGTTGAGAAGATCACATATGGACTGGATCGTAGCACAGGGGGGCTAAGTTGAGAAGATCACATATGGACTGGATCGTAGCACAGGGGGGCTAAGTTGAGAGGTGACGTTCTCCCCAGATCACTTTGGCTCTAATAGGCTCCATGTGGTGGTATGTAGCACAAGAGAGAATGGGAGCCATTGGTCCCTCAGTCTCACTCTTCTTGGGAATGTCTCAGCTCTTGGAGTCAGAGACCTGTGTACTCAGCATTCTCTGGTCCCAGCTGCTCCCTGGTTCCCTCTGTGATTGGTTTTGGAATTGGTCACTGGGAAATGTTGGCGGAGTGTGGTGGAACAAATGAGCAAAGACGTACACTCTCACAAGTACAGAGCCCTGCAGGTAGTTCCAGTGAGGACTCAGTTGTGGAGAATAAGGAACTGGTTTCTATTGGAGAAAAATGGCTCCCTTATTATACCATGGCAAAGAATCTGTGTTTCCTTATACCTCCTTTAGTTAGAAGGCTGAACTAAAGTGATGGACTAAAGTTTCTTCTGGCAGAAATTGTAAAACAACGTTATGCAATGGGCTGTGTGGATGGTTTTGGCCGAATTTAGCATGAGTTTGAGAGCAAAGGGAAGCACAGAGGAAAGCTTTGGAAAAACCTCAGCCTAGCCAAGGAAAACAGAAAAAGAGCGTGCGCTAGAAAACCAAGCAAGGTGGCAGAGTGCCTGCTTGCTAAGGAGATTGGCATGGACAAAGGGAACCCATTGCTTTGTACCAGGACAGCAGGAAGGCGATCTGAGGGTATCTTAGAATCTTTGAGGCTACCACTCCCATGACAGGCCCAGAGTTCTGGTAGGCTGGAATTGTTTCAATAAGACCCTAGAACTCTCTACTCTGAGCTGCCTTGGAACTCATCTCTCCATCTTCAGCAGGAAAGGGCTCTGTGGCCATTCTCACCGTTGTTCAAGCAGGCTGCAGTACAGCTCGTGCAGGCAGCCAACATGCGGGCAGAGAGTGATGGTCCTCCAGGCAGGCGGCGAGTGGAATCCACGTGTGAGTTACAGCTTCATGGTGGCTTCCACTGGGTCTTCAACCCAAAGACAGGAAGAAGTGTGCTTCAGGGTCAGAATCCCTGCAGAGATCTCTCAGTGCTGAAGGAGGCTGTGAGAATGGACCTTCACTGAATGGCTCAGAAAGGGATGTACCTGGGAAAGCTATCGATGTTAGAATGCAGCCAAAAAGAGCAACAGTGTGACCATCGAGGCCTCAGGGCGGCGTCACCTAAGGCCTAGGGTTCCCTCCATTCCCGTGTACACAGAACATGGGCCTTCCAGCTTTAAATTTCAGTCACTTCCTGTTGGGTTTCCATCTTGCTCTTGGTCATTTCCTCGCGCCCCCCTCTCCCTCCCTATTTCTCCCCTTTGAAACATGAGTGTCCACCCTCTCTCTGTCCCATTCCTTCATCGTGGAGGCAGGTGTTCTGGTTTTTATTTTACATCTGAGTTTGCATCATGTCTCAGATGAAACTTTGGGTGGAGACCTTTGAGCAGTTCTGCAAAACTTGGGGTTCAAGAGGATGAAATAGATGCATTTTCGTGGAGAGATGGACCTGAGGGGTCAGAGGACGAGTATTATGGCATGGTTTGTCCTTTGAAGGGCAAATGTGCTGGGATTCTGCGGTGTGGTGTGGAAGAGGCATGAAGACCTTTAAGAGATAGAGCTTAGGGGAGGTCATGTTAGGCCCTCCTTTGTACACTGGCCTCCTGTTTCGGGGTCTAATGCTTTCTTTTTCTTTGTACGTCCTTGGTGATGCCATCTGCTGTAATGTGGTGCAGTCAGGGGGTTCCCTGGCTGGAGCTCTTCCACACTGTTTCGGTTTTCAGTCTCTTAAAGTGTGAGGTAAGCAAACCTCCGTTCTTTGTTAAGTACGCAGCTTTGGTTATTTGCTACAGTAATGTAAACTACATCCATACAACCATCCAGTTAGTTTTTGTGCTGGTAATGGAAACATTTTCAGCTCAGTAATTACATTTCATTCCTTTATTCATCATCTTTGCCTGTGTTTGTATGTTAGTCAGCGTTCTCTTACAGTGAAATGCCCCACACAACTTAGAGAAATGGACAGCTTTGATGTTTCTGTAAGTTCCAGTCCGGGATGAAGAAGCAACGCCCCTTTGGGTCTCCTAATGAGGCTTCATAACAGCTCCACTAGGGTCTAGTCTCAGAGCAAAGGTAGCGAGTGAGACCCCCTCACTTCCAAATCCTAGCAGAATAATCCATCTGGCAAAGATCTTCCAGTTCACTCTTCGGCATGCCGTTCTCCGTGTCCCGACAGCGTTTGATGAGACCAGCTGACCACAGTCAAGAGCAAGGATGGATGGATGGGCGTTTAAACCAACTTACCCAGTTTGGCGAGCCTAGTCGCTGCTGGTGTATTACCAATAGGTGGCGCTCTAAGCCCAAGTTCTCATTAATTCTGCGGCAGCTAGCCTTACCAAATAGGCTTTTGGTAGGGAGGCAGGGTTGGTGGTGACTGGGTGAATGCAGCAGCCCTCCCCGACCCCGCTGTTGCTCACTGCTTTATGAGTAACTCTTAATAAACTCCTTTCCGCAGTCATTTTTTAGGCGTCCGTGCTGTTCCGAGAAGACGCCTTTATGCCTCGTCAGAAAAGGGACTCAGTAGCAAACCACTCACCTCATGAGCCGGCAAGCTCAGCAGCATGTCCCTTCAAAGGCACAGGTTCCCAAGGCCAAGGACCTTGCACCAGGTCCGGCTCTCAGAGGTTCCACCCCTCACTGTAGCGCCAACCTAGGGATCAAGCTTTCAACACACAGACTTTGGGGGCCACTGTCTGTATTTAAACCAAAGAATCTGTGTTCTCATTTTGTTAGCATGCCGTTTTTCTAATTGCATTTAATTTTTTTTTTTGCGCGGTCTTTTAGCTTACATACATTTACAAGTAAACTGGAAATCTATGTTTCTTTAGGGTTGATTTTCTGCAGCTTGGTTTGGGTCCTTCGAATGGGGCGTTTCTTCCTGTTTCTTCACGTGCCTCCTGGTCAATTGAAAACTGAACACTAGAATAAACATTTGCCTGTGCTGTCTTTGGGAACTTGACTGACTGGCCCTGTGTAAAATCTCATGGTCCTCTCAACACGTTTCTGGGAGTAAGCGGTCTTTGTGAAAAGAGCATTTGAAGTATCCTCATTTCCTCAGAGCTTCGACTCTGCTGCTTCCATTATCAAGGAGAAGGAGGCACTTCCGGAATGATTAAGTGTGGGGCACTGAGAGCAGATTCCTCGAGGATACCAGGTATCTCTCTTGTGGAAACAGTTAACGCACGCTGAGGTTGCTACACGGAACTTTCCCTAGAACAGCAGCTGTGACTCACGGGTTTGCCCTCAAAACACCACTCCTCAGGTGGTGTTAATGTCAACATAGGTCCAGGGCCACATGGATACGTGATGTTTTCTCATTCTGTAGGGAGGACTGTGAATGGTTGAAGGGGTTAGGGTAAAGGGTGGTGATGTTATGCTCTGGAATGGTTTTCAATAGGAAGTTACTATCTCTAGCTTATTTCTGCGTTTTAAAGATCCTGAGTTTTTACTACAATATAGAAATCTCCTATAATTTGAAATAGATTCAAGACATTAGTAATAGATAATTTCTTAAAGGTTTTTGTACGATGAATGCAGAGAATGTATGAGAAAAAGTTAAAATTACCTTCAAAGTTTCAAATTAGGACTAAGTAGAATGAATCACATTTTTTTTTTTTCATGTAGACAATGGTACTAGAGAAGAAACTAGTTTAAGGAAATTGAACACTGTTGGTTCACCCTGGATCATGGCCTGAGCATTGGTGTAGGAATTAGGTTCTGGGTCAGGAATTTCATCGGAATCTAGCACGGGTCCCCAGTGAGCACACAGGAATATGGACAAAGGGCACACCCAGGGCAGAGTCCATTCCAAAGGCAGTGTGGTCTCCTGAATCAGTCCTTATGGATCTCAGTTCTGGTGCTAACATCTACTGGTTCAGATTGATCATTTTCCCTATATCATCTATTGATTCAGACTGATCAGTTTCGTTGTGCCTCATTTTCTTTATCTATAAAAAATATTTTAAAAAAGAGTGTGTGTGTGTGTGTGTGTGAGAGAGAGAGAGAGAGAGAGAGAGAGAGAGAGAGAGCGCACACGCATGTGTATGTGTCCCATTATGGAAGATTGTTCTCAGAGGCTCAAGGAGGCCATAGGATCTTCTGGAAACTGCTACAAGCACTTGTGAGCTGCCTAAGGTGGGTGCTGGGGACTGAACTCAGGTCCTCTGGAACCTAAGTAGCAGTCTCTCTTAACCGCTGAACCATCTCCACAGCCCAACACATCTTCCCTCACAGGATCTCTGTGAGGAGCAACCGGTCACAACAATGCCTGTTATAAAATTCTTCAGAGCTTCATAAATTTGGGGGAGGGGGTTCATGATGAAAACACTTTTGCCAGACAGCAACGGTACTCGAAGCCCTGAATCGGGGTCCCAATCACCTTGATCTGGGCCCTGAAAAGCCCTTTGGCCCTAACATTAGCCCTGGACCCAGAGATCTTACCACCGCTTTAACAGAATTGGAACAAGAAACTTGGGTAGGCAGTTGGCAGTTAGTCTGAGCATTTCTGAACCACCAACATGAATGGGGGAAAGTGGCGACAGCTGTGTGGAGCCTTCGCCTGAGGCTGTAGGAAGTGAGGCAGAGCCCAGAAGACATACCTGATTTAAGTACGCACACGCACAGGTTATTAGAGTTCATTAATACATTGTTTTATGTCATCCTGGCTGGCCTGGTAATTGCTTGCAATCCAGGCTGACTTAGAACTATGGCAGTCCTCCTGCCCATTAAATTCTGACGGGGAAATGACAGATGGCACAGTAATTTTTTTTTTAGTGATAAGATCAAATGTATACACTAATCAATTGATCCACTGATGATCTTATCAATGAAGCATCTTGTCTGATGAAGAAATAAATATCTTCAAAAAACTGCGTTTTTATGATTTTACGTTTCTGCTCTGTGCTGTACCGGCTTGAGCTTGGTTTGCAGCCATGTTGAGTGGGTAGTGTCTGCAGCCTGAGGCAGATCTGTCTTGACAGGAAATTAACATCTAGAACCCCCTCCGCCCCCAATTAAATTCCCCAAACCAGATCATCCAGTTAGGAAGTGGACTAATGAACTGAAAAGACTCCTTCCATGGGAAAAAATACAAACAGCCAACAAATATTTAAAAAAAAAAAGTGGTCAGTGTTGTTGGCTACCAGGATAAACCACACTAAAACTGCTTCAATGTGCCATCTCACCCTGGTCAGAATAGCTGTCATCCAGACAGACCCTCAGTGGCAACAAAGGCCAGCAAGGGTGAGGGGAAAGAGCCTTACTCGCTGCCAGAAATTTAAGCTATCGCAGCCACCATGCATGTCCAAGTGGAGGTTCTTAAAAACCTGAAGAGCTAACCACCATGTGAACCCCACTATATACTCCTGAGAATACTCCCGAAGGACCCTAAACCAGTGTTCTACAGAGATACCTACACATTGCACTTACTGCTCCATGGGTCACGGTAGCCAAGATATGGAATCAGCTTAGGGGGTCATCAAGCAAAGACTGGATAAAGGAAGGGTGACTGACACACCGTGAAATTGTATTCACCTGCAAAGAAAAATGAAATGACAACATTCACAATAAAAAAGATAGGATTGGAAAAATAAACAAAAATAAGCCAGACTTAAAAAGATATATTGCTGCTGGAAGGACCAGCCCTCAGCAGCTCAGGAATTGAAGGGTAGCCTCGGAGGCAGCAGACTAATCACTCAATTGACTTTTCTATCTGAGGGAATGAAACTTAATTCTCTGGGGCTGACTTAATTCTCTAGGGCCTGCCAAAAAGGGAAACACACACACACACACACACACACACACACACACACACAATCTCCAACATGTCCAGATTTCCCCTAGGGTGCTGATGAATGGCAAGCCTTCAGCAGGTCAGAGAAACTGCAGAGGAGATGCAGAGCAGGCCAACTACTGGACAGATAGACAGACACATGGACTTTCCTGAGGGCCAAAGCTTAGTTCTTCATTTATTATTCTTTCTGTTGTTTGTTTCATTCTATTATTTTTCTTCTACCCCAAATGTTTCCCCCTTTTAAAATATGTCTTTACTTTTCCCCTCACAGCTTATATACCCCTGCAAAATCTTTCAAGCAATATAAAAATCACAATGTGGTTACATTGTATTTTTAAGTGCATAATTACAATGCATACAAGTAAAAAACAACATGTTTCTCATTTCCTTTACATGGTTAAACATTTTACGCATTACACGTGAAAAACAAATTATCCTCAAGAACCCACATACAGTTATACATTTATCTTTTAGACTTCTCATAGATCAGGAGCCTTTCAGCCATAACTATTTACATAGGCAGTAGTTTTTATAATTGCCAGAAAAACAGGTTACTAGTTTCACTTTTGATATTTTAGAGCCCTGTCTAATTATCTTAACTGTCCAATTCTTTGTTTTTAGCTACATGAAGTCATTATTTAAAACTTTAACTACGATACACACTAAAATCTGTGATTTACATTTCCCAACATCAAGAAGAACTTGAGCTAGCCTAACACCTGGGACTTGATTGTTTTCCTGATCATTAACCTAAGCCATAGTCTATCCTCCTCAAGAGAAGCTCGCAAGTCCTAGCTGCCTGACACTTCCTTGTTCCTATTTTCTACCCTCTGCAACCTCTGCTCTATCAGGGAAGGGGGCAACACTATATCCTACCTTTACCTATATTAATTTTCCCACAAAACTAACCTCTATCATAATCCCTTACTATATTTGTTAAAAACCCTTCATCATCAAAATTCTATTTAAACTAACACTATTGTATAAAATCATTGCCTCAGTTAAACTGTACAGCTTAAGAGGAAATTGTCTTCAAAATAATCCACAGGTAAAAATGTCCAGTAGAATGGGATATTCCCATGAGATAATCACACTGCATTAAAGGCAATGAGGATCCCCCCACCCCTGTTCACACCACGCCAGAAAATGGCAAACAAGTAAAGGTACAACAGTAGCAAGAGACATTCTGGAGCCGAAGCCCTTGGGGCCTTGCCTACTGGAGTTTCACCCATCAGTGCCTTGCATTCTGGTAAGCCAAACTCCCAAAGCTCAAGTGTCGCCTGCTGCTCCGCTGCCATGGCCACAGGCAGTGTGTATTGCCTGTTTGCCCTTATAGCAGAATCTAGACACCCTTTGGCTTGAATATTAGTCATACTCTAGTACATAACTAAGGTGTCTCTGGAGGTACATCTGTACAAAGGACATGAAAAATAGCAAAAATAGAAAGGCAACCATGAAGGGGGAGAATGAGGTCTAAAGGGAGGGGAGTGGGGAGTAAGAGAAGGTAACAGAATCTAGATGTCATGAAGGAAGGGGGGGATGAGGGGATGAGCAAGAAGGGGAAATGAGATGTAAAGAACAAAGAAAGTCGTATTTATTTATATGCTAACCAAAAAGTTATTTTCCAAAAATATACTAAAAGAAAAATACAAGCCATAAGGAAAGCATAAAAAAAGCCCTTATATTCTCTAATAACAATAGAAGGAAGACTAGAATAACAGTACAAACATTGGGTAAACGGGGCTTCTGAGATTAGAAGTTGCCTCGGTGTGACTGAAAGAGGGCAACAAAGGCCACAGTTCATTTCTAAGGGAGTGGGGTGTAGTTCAGGAGAAGAATGTTTGCTTAGCATGGGTGAGGTCATGGGTTTGATCCCCAGTACAACACGTGCATGCATACACACACAGACACACAGACACACAGACACAGACACACAGACATACACACACACACACACACACACACACACACACACACACACATGAAGGAAGGGAGCCTTAAGATTCTATTGGTTCTATTTCCAAGAGAAAACCAGGAGGCGTAGCAGCAGTCACAGCAGTTGACAGGGGGCAGAGGAGCACAGCAGAGAGGCCGTGCTGTGAGAAGCGGGAAACAGCCTGCGTCTCTACCCATGGCTTCCAGTGCAGGGACGAGAAGCCATGGCCACGTGCTAAACCAGATGGCCTTGGTTAAAACAGACCTCACCACAAAGGACAAGCTCACAGTTAGGACAAGCTCACAGTTCTGACAGGCCTTAAATCAAGTGTGGGGACTCAGGGTGACAGTCACTCTTCCTGTGCTGTGGGCACTCCACACATGTCACAGTGCTATTGCCAGGCACCTTGAGGTGGGGTCTAGTGTTTGAGGTTGGGTTTCTCTGGGGACCTGAACACAAGAAAAAGCCACACATCAGGGAGTCTGGGGACATCCTGCCACAGTATTAGTGTGGGCGGTGTCAGGCAGCCATGGTGGGGAGGCATGGACATGGACGTGCAGAGTGTAGTTAGCAGGAGACTCGGGTTGTGAAGGACAAACTCCATCTCCTAAGGATAATGGTAGGAAGTGATTGATAGACCACGGAAGGCTGACGTCTGTCTGCATTTGCCTCCCCGTGGTTTGCTGCCAGGGGAACTGAGAGCTGAGAGCTCAGGCCCAGTGGACCGCACACTTGGGCTGTGTCTGGAGGTACCAAGAACCTGGTTAGCTTACAGGGCTGAAAACAGCCAGCAGTGGCTCCTGGCATGCAAAGAAGGGAGCTTTTAACTGAGTCCAGCCCTGATGGACAGTTGCTGCTCAGCTGGTCTGGGCCCAGCACCAGCCTGAGTGTTCAGAGAGGCAGGGAGACCAGCTTTGACTGATAACCGGCCACAGATTCCAGCGTTAGGGACCCAGAAAACTGCTGCTCCAAAG
>CABHPH010161755.1:2389-17824 GCA_902168325.1 Peromyscus nudipes | reverse complement strand
ATTTGTTTGTTTTTTGAGACAGGGTTTCACTGTGTATCCCAGGCTGTCCTGGAACTCACTCTGTAGACATGGCTGGCCTCACACTCAGAGATCTGCCTGCCTCTGCCTTTTGAGAGTTGGGATTAAAGGCATGTGCTACCACCACTGGCTTGCTTTATTCATTTTTAAAGCTCCTTATTTTTTATTTCTCTTCTAGCTTTTGTTTGTATATTTTTCTCTTTGTGATTTGTTTTTCTGAAATCTTTTGCTCTTTCCTCTCTCTCCTCTTCACATCTTTTGCCTTCCTTCTCTTTTTTCCTCTACTTTATCCTTGGTTCTTCTTTCCTTCTCCCCCTTCAGGACCCCTTCCTTGATTTCATCCATTTAGTATTCTTCACTAAAGTTAATTTTAATTGTCTATCTTATGGCACACCATTTTTCTTTCTGTGGTCATTGGTTGTGTGGTACTTGGCCTTGGTGCTTTTATTGGTTTTAAATATACTTCTATTTTAGCTTGGTTTGGAGCTACTACCATTTCACTTATTTGTTTTTCTCCTCTCTGAGTGGTACTAGATTGAACCCTTAAAAGAAATCTGCTCATTAATAAGATATCCCGACAGATGCCCAAATCGCAACTGAGAAACGAAAGAAACATGAAAAACAAGGCCGAGTGGGTCCTACAGAAGATCACAACTCATTAGCAAGCAGGTCCAAAAATATTGAAATGCCAGACAAAGAATTTAAAAATCTTGCTTTGAAAATGAGCATCGACTTCAAAGAGAATCCAAACAAGCAGATGGATGAAGTGAAGAAGTCCGCTCAGAACCTGGACAAGAAACTTGGCAGCATAGATGGGAAATACAGCAAGGAAGCTGAGCTTCTGCAACAATAAACAAACAAAACCCAGAAATGCTGGAAATGAAAGGCTCAATAGATAAAAAGCACGGTGGGAATCGTCACTGGAAGAACAGACAAGGTGCAGAAAGACTGTCAGAGATTGAAAAGGATGCTGCCGAAACGCTGCACATTAGTAAAGGAAAATAAACCAACAGGATCACAACCTTTAATGTCTCTGAAAGAGGACTGAGACAAAATCCTAACAATGCATGGGGTGGAAGGAGCTGGCTACAAACTAAAGGTTTCATGAAATTACAGGCGAAATTTCCCCAAATCTAGGGGAGAAACATGATGTCCAAGAATGAAAGTCTTTTAGAACCTTTAAAGAAACATGCCCAGAAATGAGGCCTGCCGTGTCACATTATAGTTAGGAAGTTAACATCCCAAAGAAACTAAACAGCATTGAAATCACCCACTCACAAAGGCAAACCTGTCAAGATAACATCAGCTCTCTCAGCAGAGACCCTAAAAGCCGGCAAAGACTGGAATGGTAGATCTGAAGTTCTGAGAGTCCGTGTCTGGTGACTAAGATGAATTTGCGTGGCAAGGTCATCTTTGGACATGAGTGGGGGAAACCAATGTGTTCTGAGGTAGGAAGGAGGAGAGCAATGAATGGCTACCCAGCCTTCACTGCGTGAAACAGTCAAAGGCATCCTATACACTAACGATGTAGAAGGTCACAAAAATGAAAACTCAGGAAAGAATAAACCTCACGAAAGAACGAGATGAGGGAATGAGATTTAGGAAAGAAGCAAACACACCCAGTTCAGCGCAATGAATAAGGCAAAGGGCAAACAATACTCAAACCAATGAGAAAAAGTAATGCATCTCAGCAACAACCCTGGATAGAAATGCCCTTAACTCTTCAGTTAAAAGGCACAGCGCTCACCTCTGATCCCAACACTCAGGAGGCAGAGGCAGGCGGATCTCTGGGAGTTTAAGAGTTCCAGGACAGCCAAGAAACCATGTCTCGAAAAACAAACAACAACAAAAAGATGCAGTATAGCGGCTTAGAGTTAAAACAAAAACCAAACAAAACCAACAAGGTCTGGAGCTAGAGAGACGGCCCAGCAGTTAAGTGTGTTTGCTGTTCTTGCAGAGGACCCAGGTTTGGTTCCCAGCTCTCATATGGCAGCTCCCAACCATCTGTAACTCCAGTCCCAGGGGAACCAATGCCCTCTTCTGACTCCTGCAGGCACCAGGGACACACATGGTGCCCATACATACATGCAGGGAAAATACATAAATGACTTTGAATAAATTCAAATTCTTAAAACTTAGGGAAAAAGAAAAAAAAAAAAAGAAGATTCAAATCCTGTGACCAAAATGTGTGGTGTTTTCGACAATAGTCTTATCAAATTCTGGGGGTATAGAAAGGCAGTAGAAATGGTCTGTACTATTTGAGGAGTCTCCAAATACCTCTGACCAATTACACAAGGTAGCAGTGTTCCATACCTGGCACTGGGCTTTTGTTTCAGCAATTTATAGATTCTGGGAAAAATACCATCCCCTGTGTAGGGTAACACCAATTCAACTCATATATATAGATATCTTAGAATAGGGGTGTGTGTGTGTGTGTGTGTGTGTGTGTGTGTGTGTGTGTTTTACTTTTCTATTGCTGTGAAGAGACACCATGACCAAGGTAACTTATGAAAGGAAACACTTAATTTGAGATTTATGGTTGCGGAGTGTTAGAGTTCATGATCATCATGGCAGGAAGCAGGACAGCAGACAGGTAGGCATGGCACTGGAGCAGTAGCTAAGAGCTTACATCTGGTCCACAGGCGAGAGGGAGGGAGGGAGGAAAGGAGAGAGAGAGAGAGAGAGAGAGAGAGAGAGAGAGAGAGAGAGGGAGGGAGAACTAGGAATGACATGGTCTTTTGAAACCTCAAAGCCTGCTCCCAGTGATACACTTCTTCCAATAAAGCCACACCTCTTAATCCTTACCAAACAGTTCCATCAACTGGGAAGTAAGCATTTAAACTATGGGCCTATGGGGGACATGCTCATTCAAATCGCTGATTATATATATGTGTATTTGTACATACATGTATATTATAATAGGTTTTTATATGGATCTTTCTTGGTATTGGTATTCCTCCCTCACAGCTCTCTTTTGCCCTACCCTCATCTCTCTCCCCACTTAAAAACCTTCATCCCTATTAGTGCCCATTTCCTTTTCACAGGACATGGGGAAATCAAGTTGCTACTGACTGGGGAGATTCCTCCCTACAAGTTTAGCTTTCATGGCACTGGACGGCACTTCGGTGGCTGCTGGGAGAAAAAAATGTAATCCACAGTCTTACTCAGCCGTTACCTCTGTGAATTACCATAATGACTGGCAAGGCAAGAGACGGGTGCATTCGTGGCAGGAATGTTACAGGGGTAGCCCACCACTTCCTTGTCGGATTTGAGGCTCACTCCTGGGGAGGAAACTCATGTCTGGTACCGTAAATATGGCCAAGAATCCATGGCTCACGGGCCACAGGGGTGAAATTGCTACTGTTACTCTGCTAAACTGATACAGTATCAAACTGCTCTCTAAATTCAGATCCATCTACCTCTAGATTAGTGCAGCTCTCAGACTTCACCAGAGAAGTTTCATTGTGCAGTGGATAGTGACTGATGCAGAAACTCTCAGTTGATCAAAGTACACAGGGTACATGTCAGTGCTCAGCTACAAATGGGACATCTGCATCACCTCCTTCCCCCAAAGCTCAGGGACCATCCCAGAAGAAGGGACAGAAAGATAAGAGCCAGAAGTCAGGCGGGACCAGAGTGAAGCAGTGTCTTCTAATCACGGCAGGACAGCTGCACTCACAGTCATGCTGCTGCAGCTGCGGCTATCTGTGCAAGACTTACACAAGATCAAGCCAGTCAGCACCCTGACATGGAGGATGAAGGGACTCACCAGCTCCCACCTCTGATGAGTTACTGAGAGGTGATGACTTCCGGAGGAAGGAGAGCCAGGTTTCTTTGAGGCTGTGGCCCCTGGTACATCAACTACACTCTAGTGGATGGCCCCATCTCCAGAAATATATGATCTGCACAAACTGGACTCAGTGGGGCTGGAGAGATGACTCGGTTGTTAAGAGCATGTTCTGCTTTTGCAGAGGACCAGAGTTTTGTTTCCAGCACCATATTGTGCAGCTCGGAACTGGCTATAACTCTACTAGCTCTGGGGGACCTGATGCCTTCTTCTAGTCTCCTCAGGCACCTGCATACATGTGTTCATACACACACACACACACACACACACACACACACACATATATTTAAATAATTTATTTAACTTTATTTTATGTGCATTGGTGTGAAGGTGTCTAATCCCTTGGAACTGGAGCTACAGATAGTTGTAAGCCGCCGTGTGGGTGCTGGGAATTGAACCCAGGTCCTCTTGAAGAGCAGCCAGTCCTCTTAACTGCTGAACCATCTCTCCAGCCCCCTATAATTTTTTTTAAATAAATCTTAAAATTTTAAAAGAAGACACACAACTGGGAGGGGTAGGGAGATGGACATGGATCAGCAAAGAGTTAAGGGGCAGAGTGAGAAGAAACGGATAGATTCTTAGATACATATAACCTACAAAGATAAACCAAGAAAATGCGAACAGATTAAGCATATTTATAATGGGCAGTGAGAATGAAGCTATAACAGAGTTTTCCACCTGTGCTGGCTAGTTTTCTGTCAACTTGATACAAGCTAGGGTCATCGGAGAGGAGGGAGCCTCAAGTGAGAAAATGCCTCCATAAGACTGGGTTGTAGGCAGGTCTGTAAGGGCATTTTCTTAATTAGTGATTGATGGGGGAGGGCCCAGCCCATTGTGGGTGGGGCCATCCCTGGGCTGGTGGTCCTGGGTTCTATAAGAAAGCAGGCTGAGCAAGGCATGAGGAGCAGGCCAGTAAGTAGCACTTACTCCACAGCCTCTGCATCCACTCCTGCCTCCAGGTTCCTGCCCTGTTTGAGTTCCTGCCCTGACTCCCTTCAAGGATGAATAGTGATGTGGAAGAGTAAGTCAAACAAGCTCTCTCTTCCCCAACTTGCTTTGTTCATGGTGTTTCTTTATGGCAAGACTAACCCTGATTAAGACAACAACCAAGGTCTCTGGTCCTCTGTACTCCCAAGACCAGATGAATCCATTGCTGAATTCTATTAGAATCAGACGGCTATACCTGCTTTCTATTGCTATGATACAACACTCTGACCAAAAGTAACCAGGGGAGGAAAGGGTTTATTTGCCTTGTGCTTCCAGGTCACAGTATATCGTTGAGAGAAGCAAGGGGGCCAGGAGCTTGGAGCAGAAAGCGTGGAGGAACACACTGAGGTGTCTGCCTTCTGTACTGTCGGGTTCTACTTTGGTATTGCTTCTTTGAAAACAGGATTAAGATTTCTATCTAGAATTTGGGGTCCGAGATGCATTACCTTTTAAGGGTCCTGCAAATGCTGTATTTATCATTCCTTTCCCAGAAGCTCTCTGTTTGAATAAACTACTCAGTGGCCTATGAGAGTGTGTAATCATCTTTTGCAGTTGACCCTCAAGTTATATCACTCTTTTAAAAATAAACATCCACTGTAGTTCATTTGGGGTATTTCTGCCTGTCTGTTAGCTTCCCGTTGCTCTAAAAAACAAAAGCAAATAAAAACCAAGACCCCAAACAGAGAAAATCAACTTTAAAGGGGAAGGTTCTATTTTGGCTCATGAGCTCAGAGGTTTCAGCTCAGGATCCACTGGTCACACTGCTTTGGGCTTGTGGTGAGGCAGAACATTATGGGGAGAGCACGTGATGGAAATATTCTACTCATGGCCAGAACATGTAAGACACAGGCCCCAATAACCCCTTCAGGGGCCAGAAAAGCATCTGCTAGGCTCCACCCCTTATAAGTGTCCCAACTCCCTAACAGCTAGTGCCACAAGCTGGGAGCCAAATCTTCGACATATGAGCCTTAGTCCAAACCACATCACTCTGAGCAAGCACAGTGGGCTTTCTTTTCCGGTGTTTTCCTGGGAGCGCTTTCACCAACTGTACTGCCTTCCTCTGCCTCTTCTGTTCCCGAGGGAGGTCTGAGTCTGTGATGAGAAAAAGTGGGATGCTGAGTATAAGATTGTTCCAGCCCAGGTCCTCGAGGTCCTCATGTGTGTTCTCCCCACCCCACCCCCATGCATGCGTGTGTGTGTGTGTGTGTGTGTGTGTGTGTGTGTGTGTGTGTGTGTGTGTGTTTTGCAGCCAGTATATCTGTGCTTTCAGACAGTGCCAGGCAGTGTTAGGCAAGGCTGATGTTAGTTTGGTCTTTATCCCCTTCTCTTGTTTTAAAGATTCACTTTATTATATTTAATTTTTTGTGTGTGTAGGTCTCTGCGTAGATAAGTTCATGTGAGTGTCGGTGTCTCTGAAATCTAGAGACATCAAATCTGAAGTTCCAGTGGTTGTGAGACACTTGGTGTGGGTGCTTGGAATTGAACTCAGGTCCTCTGCAGACAGTACACTCCTTTTTGTTTTTTATGTTCTATTATGTGCATGAGTGTTTTGCCTGCATGTGTGTTTGTTTATCATGTGTAGTGCGTGTCTGGTGCTCAGGGAGGCCGTAAGTGAGCATCAGATCCCCTGGGACTGGAGCTAGAGACAATCGTGAGCTGCTGTGTGGGTGCTGGAACCCTGGTCCTCGGGAAGAATAGCCAGTGCTCTTAACCTCGGAGCCATCTCCGTAGCCCCAGCTCCTTTTCTTAGAAAACAGCTCCTAAAATCCTTCAAATCTCTACAATGATGAGTATCTTTTGTGTGCTGCTAAGGTGATTGGTGACCAGGTCCTAAAAAAGAACCCTCAGGGTAGGAGCTGTTCTCCAAAGAGAGCGAAGCAGGAGTAGAGGACTTATGTCCCACCTACAACACAGATACCGGATGAAAGACGATTGTGATGCAAGAGGTAGAAGGGTTAGTTGATCACTGATAGTCAGTTATTTAATCAGTCATGACTACATAATGAAGCCACCATAAAAAACCCAAAGGGCAGAGTTTGTGTGAACTTTTAGGTAGTTGAACACATGAAGCATCTGGAGAGTAGTGTACCTAGAGAAGAAGGTGTAGAAGCCATAGCCCACAGCCCTCCCCATGCCTTTTCCTTTGCTGACTTTCATCTGGCTCTGTATCTGGTTCCTTTGCCATATCCTTTATTAATAGGCCAATAAACTAATAAAGATAGAGTGTTTTCCTGAGTTCTGCTCCAGCAACTTAATCAAAGTGAAGCTGAGCTCACGGCCTGTGTTTGCACCTGGCGTATGAAGTAGGGGTAGCTTCACCCACCACGTTTTCAAATTCTGAGCTCGATGCTGTCTCCAGGTAGTGTCAGAACTGAGTCAAAACAGAGGGCAGCCACTGGGTCCCCTGGAGAACTGATGGGCTAATGTGGGGGAAAGCCCCATATCCGATCTCAGAAACTGAAGGTCAAGTATTCTGTGTTGACTATGAGAGAAGAGGAAAAGCCCTGGGTTCCCCCATATCTTCCTGAGGTATGTGTGTGATCTACATATGTCATCTCAGATCTTAAAGACGGTGACATTAATAAATGGTGACAATTCAGTGGATAATTTCTCAGCTATTGAAACTAGCTAAAGAGAAGATCTTTAGTTTGGCCCTCTTAGCCTCCCCTCCAACATGGTTTTGGAATGCTTTGGGGGCTGTGGAAATTGCCTGGGAACAGAGCAGCTCTCTTTCACAGTCATTTCTTTGTTTACATTTCCCCCAATGTCTTCCAACTTTTTTTTTTTTTTTTTTTTTTTTGGCATTGCATGCGACTTTTGTAAGTGATGACCAACCACACACTCTGCCCCGTGCTTCTTTTACTTCCGGACTCTCTGACACCGTGGTCAATCTGCGATGAGCCACTTTTAGCTTTACAGAGGAGCAGGCTCCTGCTCTCTGCCTCTCAGCTCTCATCTCACTTCCCTTGTTCATTCCTGTTTCAATTTACACTGGTAGAATCCCCCCTCTTCCTCCTGTCCTCTTCCCCTCCCTCCTCACACTTTAAAATTATACATTTTCATCAAGATATGCCTAGGGGTGTGTAGTTGGCTATTTTTTTTTTAACTCTTTTTTCTTTGGGGGGCCTGCCACCGAGCTCCCAAATAAATTCACAGAGGCTTATTCTTTTTTATGAATGCACAGCCTTGGCTTATTTCTAGCCAGCTTTTCTTAACTTAAATTATCCTGTCTATTTTTTACCTCTGGGCTTTTCTTGTTCTCTTACTTCTGTAAATCTTACTTTAACTCTGTGGCTTGTTGTGTAGCTGGGTGGCTGGGTGGCTGGCCCCTGGAGTCCTCCTCTTTCTCTGGCTACTACTTCCTTTCACTCCTCCATCTCTTTTCTTCTCCCTCCTTCCAGATTTCTCCTTCTATATCTTCTCTCTGACCGCAGGCCCTGCCTATCTCTCTCTCTCTTGCCTTGCTATTGGCTATTCAGTTCTTTATTAGACCAGTCAGGTGTTTTAGACAGGCACAGTAACACAGCTTCACAGAGTTAAACAAATGCAACATAAACAAAAGTACGACATCTTTAAATAATATTCCTCAATACTCTGTGGCATGATGTGTAGGTAGCTGAGTGGCTGGCCCCTGATGTCCTCCTCTCCTCCTTTTTCTCCTCCTCCCTCTTCTTCTCTCCCCCTATTTATTCTCTCTACATACCAACCCCGCCCATCCTTTCTCCTGCCTCACTATTGGATGTTCAGCTCTTTATTAGACCAATCAGGTGTTTTAGACAGACAAAGTAACACAATTTCACAGAATTAAACAAATGCAACATAAAAGAATGTAACATATCTTTAACTAATATTCCACAACAGGGGTGTGTGTGTGTGTGTGTGTGTGTGTGTGTGTGTGTGTGTGTGTGAAGTTTTTGATGAACTCTTTATATCTGTAGACAAACCAGAACATCTTTCTAATGTTTATGTTAATTTTTAGATTTTCTATTCTTCCATTGTCTTTTCTTCTAGAACTCACAGCAGGAGTCGCATACTGCTTGCTTTCCCTTTCTTTTAATCTTCTCATAGTGGAAGCTGTTGTCTTTTCTACTGTGCTTAGACAAAGGCTCCACTTGCTCTCCCAGGCTGTGGTTCAGACAGGCCTGTTCTGCCAGTCAGGTCTCACCAAGGCTCGCAATCTGGGGACCTAGGGGAAGTTCTTTAGCACTTTCATGACTCAGTTTTGTCATCTGCAAACGCAGGTGACAGCAATATGTTTTTCAAAGATGACTGTGAAATGAAAACGAGCCAACAGTTGTCAAGCATGGGGAACAGAAGGTAGTAGGTACTCAGCCAATGTTCTGTGAGTGCTTGACTGTTCCACACTCCCGGTGCTCTTTTAACTTCCCTTACTTTTACAGTGCCGAGGACTAAACCCATGGCCTTGTGCACGCTGCCGAAGCACTCAACCTCTGAACTTTATTGTAACGACCATGTTTTGCCCTTGGTTGTCTCTTTTCACAGCAGCCTCTTGTGGGATCCGTGGCATCACTTCTCAAGTCTCCAGAAGGACAGAGTAGTTGGGCGCTGTGGGATGTCGTTCTGTATGCTGTGAACATGTGTTTGTCTGATTGGTTGATAAATAAGACACCGATTGGCCAGCAGCCAGGCAGGAAGTATAGGTGGGGAAGCAGATGAGGAGAATTCTGGGAAGAGGAAGGGCAGATTCAGGAGTCACCAACCAGACACAGAGGAAGCAAGATGACAAGGCAGAACTGAGAAAAGGTACCAAGCCACGTGGCTAGACATAAATAAGAATTATGGGTTAATTCAAGTGTAAGAGCTAGTCAGTAATAAGCCTGAGCTAATGGCCAAGCGGTTATAATTAATATAAGCTTCCGAGTGATTATTTTATAAGTGGGCCATGGGACTGCAGGGGCCTGGTGGGACCGGAGAAACCTTTTGTCTGCAATTGAGCTTACTTTTAAATGGCCCACTCTATTCTGTATTAAATTTAACACTGCAGGTGGGGAGATGGTTCAGTCTGCCTTGGGGATCCGAAGTTGGTGGAGGTTTGGACAAATGGATCCCTGGTGCTTCTTGGCCAGCCAGGTCGGCCAAATCAGAACAGATTCCATGACAGACTCTGTCACAAAAGATGAGTACGAGTGAGGAAGACACCCAACCTTGACTCTGACACGCACACGTGCACACACAAACACATATAAAAAGCTAAGCTCTAAATTCTAGAAAAGAAGCTATGAAGAAAATCTTTATGACCCTAAGTTGGGTGGTGATTTCCTATGTTTCACACACAAACAAACTAGTAAGGGAAAACTAAAAAAGGACAAGTTAAGCAGCAGCAGAATGAACAGTTTCTGCTGTTTGCAATATTCTATCTCGAAAATGAAGCCACCAACAGTACTTATAATCTAGATATATGACAAAGGACTCGTGACCATGCAGAACCTTCTAACATGAAGGTTACCATACAGGTACGGTAACGCCAAGATGCAGCAAATATTTCAATACTATGCAAAAGAAGGTGTATCAGCATTAAAGCATTTCCAGCATTATGCATAACAGATGCTCAAAATCATTAGTTATCAGGAAGGGAAGGTGAACAACACAGTGAAATCTCAGTTAACATCTACTAATGGTCAAAGTTAAATGGCTGACAGCACCAAGTGCTGAGAGAGTTCAGACCAGGTACATCTCCGTCCGTTGTTGGGAGAGGGCTAAGTACTGCAATTGCTTCAGAAAACAGGCTGGAAGTTGCATACGAAGTTGTGTGACCTGTTGGGGATACTGAAGAGGCAGGAAAACAGATCTGAAACGGAACACACACAAGAACTCAGAGCTGCAATGCCCAGGGTAGATCTGTCCACAGCACTCAGCAATAAGAAGAATAAACATCTGGCATCACTAATAACATAGCAGCATCTCCTAGTACTCTAATGCCATGTGGGGCAAAAGGAGCCAGACAGCAAAAATGTGTGACCAATGGTCCAATTTAGGTGACATTTAGAACAGGTTAAGTTAATATACAATTACAGAAGCCAGCTTAGGTGAAGAAGTGCCTGCCAAGGCTGAGGGAAATTTCTGGATGTTGTAAACGTCTGGCTCTTGACCAAGTAATAATTATGTTAGTGTAGGCGTTTGTCAAAGAGCGCCAAACGATGCACTTGGAAGGTGTGTCATGCGAGGCTGATTAGAAACAATTTTATGGTATTAGTGGAATAGAGATAATGCATGAACAGATAGAGTGTGTGTGTGTGTGTATGTATGTGCATGTGTGCATGCACACTCATGCACACAAGTGCAAGTGCATTCACCCAAGTGCCATGACACATGTATCAGTCCTCTCCTTCTACCCTGTTTGAGATGGATTTTTATTGTTTTGCCGCTGCATCCATCAGTCTAGCTAGCCTGTGAGCTTCCAAGGATTCTCTTGTCTCAGTCACTCATCTCTCCATAGGAGCTCTGGAATTACAGACATGGAGTAGCGTGTCTGGCCTTAGATGGGTGCCGGGGGTCCGAACACTGGTCCTCCTCACATTTGCACAGCAGGTGCTTTACCCACTGAGCCGCCTCCCTAGTCTATAAATAGATGTTTGTTTACTAGTTTGTTTTGTAAAAATATAATTGCAGGACTGGAGAGATGGCTCTGTAGTTAAGGGGACTTTTTCTTACAGCAGAGATTTAAGAAAAAAAATTGCATTTGATGGCATTAGAACTGTGATTTTTCTGCATGTCATGGCTTTCTGTGTTGAGACTTTGGGTTTGTTCATTGACTTTGAATACTGTGACTCTCTCAAAATAAAATATTAAAAGTATTCCTTGAGATTTTGTAATGCATGCATTTTTTAAAAAATTTTAATATTTTATGTGTATGAATGTTTTGTGTTTCATTACTAACCATGAGCTCAGCCATAGGTGCATGTGTGTGTGTGTGTGTGTGTGTGTGTGTGTGTGTATTCACACATGTGGTATATGTGTGTGTGTGTGCACAGGTGTGCATTACATATTTTCATATGTCTTCCTCTGTCTTTTGCCGTCTTGGTTTTTTGAGTCACTAACCTGGAGCTCATGGATTCAGCAAGACTGAATCAGAGAGCTGCAGGGATTCCTCTACCATCCCCTGCACAGTGCTAGAGTTACAGACACGCTCCACCATGCTCGACTTTAAAAACCGGGCTCCTGGGGACCCAGCCCACCAAGACATTTGGTCATTTCACCTAACATCCCATTGATGGGTGTGAAGTCACTTGTTAGACTTTCGTTGTATTATTTTCAATGTCTTGAGTATCTGCAGATATTATGTTTCAATGTTGACTAAGAAGATAGCTCAGTAAGTAAATGCTGTGGGATGTCTTTCTGTACGCTGTGAATATGTGTTGCTCTGGTTGGTTAATAAATAAAGCTGTATTGGCCTATGGCATGGGAGCTTAGAGGCAGGCAGGAAATACAAGCAGATAGACAGGAAGAGGAAAGGCAGAGGCGGAACAGACTCCAGCGGCTGTCAAAGGAGAAGCAAGATGCCCACAGACCGGTAAAGCCACGGAATACATGGCAAAACATAGATTTATAGAAATGGGTTAATTTAAGATGTAAGAGCTAGCTAGCGAGAAGCCTGAGCCATTAGGCCATATAGTTTGAAAATAATATAAGCCTCTGTGTGTTTATTTGGAACCAAGCGGCTGCGTGGGTCGGACGGGACCAAGAAAACTCTGGCTACAGGTACCCATATAAGAGTAAAAGGAGAGAACCAACTCTGTGAAGTGGTCCTCTGACCACCACGTGTGCACGATGGCATGTGTGCACCCACACTCACATCCCGCTCTCTCTCTCAATATAATGAATCATTGTTAGAATGTTTATATTTTCTGTCACTTCTCTATTAACCTTTCTATATACCTATCAATGTTATTAATTTTTTAAAACATATTTTTGCTTGGATTTTTCATTATTATACTGACTTCTGCTCCTTGGGATTTCTTTTGTTCTAGTTCCTTTGGATTCAAGCTGCTCGTCTAGGTTAGAAAATAAGATGGGATCCACAACCCACCTGATGCCACTCAGCTCACATGGGTGCTAGCCACTCACAGGCCAGCCTGGGTCCTTAAGGCCCCAGACTGGCGAGAAGACATCCACAGGCCCACCCAGGGCCTTGGGTGCCATGATGATGGGCAAGTATGTGGTGGAGACATGGGAAAGAAAGAGAAGCAGAGTAGCTCATGTGCTGTGGAAAGAGGTGGAAGGGAAGAAGTGAATGTGGCGGGGAGTAGGCTGATGTTGGCAGCCTGCTTGCCACCCGGGGTCACGGTAACATTTGAGCCCTGGGCTGCTGCCCACGGCCATATCTGGGTCCACGGTCCTGCTGCATTTGAGGTCTGTGTTGATGTCTATTGCCGTGTTACCACAGGGGGCCACAGGAACCATTCGTGATGAAATCAGAGGGCCATGATGGAGCCAGCCCTGACCTTCACTGGCCCTAGACCCTCATGGGGGAGGTCCTCGGTGGTGATATTGTGTTCTCCAATATATTGTTCACCTTAATAAACTTATCTGGGGTTAGAGAACAGAACAGCCACTAGATAGACATAGAGGCCAGAAAATGGTGGCACACACCTTTAATCCTAGCATTCTGGAGGCAGAGATCCGCAAGTTCAAAGCCACACTGGAAACAGCCAGGCATGGTGACACGTGCCTTTAATCCCAGGAAGTGATGGCAGGAAGCAGAAAGGTATATAAGGCGTAAAAACCAGGAACTAGAGCCTGGTTAAGCTTTTAGGTTTTTGAGCAGCAGTTCAGGTGAGATACATTTGGATGAGGACTCAGAGGCTTCCAGTCTGAGGAAACAGGATCAGCTGAGGAACTGGCAAAGTGAGGTGGCTGTGGCTTGTTCTGTTTCTCTGATCATTCAGCGTTCACTCCAATACCTGGCTCAGGTTTGTTTTTATTAATAAGACCTGTTAAGATTCGTGCTACAGTCCTCTGCCCACACACACTTGGGAGAGACCACCCCACCCCTCACCACAGGTGTGGGGGAGCTGGCCCTACCCCTGGCCTGAGCAGGTGGCCCCAGGGGCCTGGATCAGCTCAGCTGCCACCCAGGCCCACATCCAGGGCCTTGGGTTGGCTCACTCTAACATCTACCCCATCTACGACCTGCTGGAGTCTGTAAAGGGACTGGTCCTGTGGAATGATACCAGCAGGATCTCCATGACTCACGATGGTCACAGTATATTTGAGAGGGGAGGAGAGGCAGGAAAGACAGAGGAGCAAGGATTTTTGTTTGTTTGTTTGTTTGTTCCATTTTTAGCTTTTAAAATAATTTTCTTTTGGGGGGACATTGCAAGGATGAGGAGCAGATGTGGGGGTACTGAGAGGTGATCAGAATTGGGGTGCATGATGTGATGGTCCCAAAGAATCAATAAAAAATTGTGTTAAAATATTTAAAAAAAAGAAATTAAGATGGTTATTTTTAAGATTCCCTTCTCTAGTCCAGTCATGAACTTGTGTTTTTCCCTCTGATTGCCTGCTCAGCTGCACAGCCAGCCAACTTCACTCTGCAGTATTGTGAGTGTCCTGATGTTTCAAACGTTTTCCAGGTTTTTTGTTGGTTTGATTTGGTCTTTTCTATTTTGACTCATGCTATTTAACAGGATATTATTTAAATTTCAAATATTTGGTTATTTCATAGATGGCTTACCGTTATTAATTCTAATATAGTTTTATGGTCAACAAACATAATTAGTAATTAAACATTTTATTGGGACTTACTTTACGGCTCACCAAATGTGGCCTGTCTTGATGGATATTCTGTATGTATTTGAAGACTGTGCAGGTCCTAGTAAAATGTCTTAGTTTCTTTGGAGTTAGGTTAATTTATTGTCATCAGGCTATAAACGGATTTTGTTCTAGTGGACAACTGGGTTACTCTCCGATCACTTTGGAGTTATGTATGCTTCAATAGGGTGATCAATAGAGAAGGCCACAGGATTTCTCAGGACCCTCTGATTGGCTAGGACTCAATCACAATCCAGCTCCCCTGTGGAATTTGCCAGTGTTGCTTTTAAAATTCAGCAGGGCTGGTCTAGAGACATTCTTATTATAAAACCTGGCCCTGGTCCCTAAGACAGCCTTCTGGTATCTTGGCTGGGTCTGTGGGTGCTCATGTATTATCTCCAAAGTTTACCAACCTGGATAACTCCATCATCTATTTTCCAATGTTTCTCTGTCTTAAGCATCTGTTGCCCATACTCAATCCTTCGGTATCTACTTCCTGTTCAATTTGCAAGCCTTTTTCTTATGCAGATGCAGCCCAGTCATTGATTAGGTATACAAGACTCTTACAAGGACTTCTGGGGCCACCCATCTACAGAGCTGGCTCTTTGGTGCTGGGGATCTTCCCTGCATAATTCAGTTGCTTCTGTGATCTTGAGCACAGATTCCTACTTCCTTGGTTAAATGTAACTGTTATATTCAACCTGAACTACAGGTCATTGTGAAGTTGACAAGATACTGTCCCCAAGAAGAACTAGGGCAGCTGGGAGTCTGCCCTCATAGCTTTCTATACCCTAGCAAACTGAAGCCTTGTA
>CABHPH010161754.1:35080-50575 GCA_902168325.1 Peromyscus nudipes | reverse complement strand
GTGCTAGGAGGGCTCCTTGGTGACCACACAAGAGAAGAGAACCATCCTCTGGTCCTCAAGTTCATGGTTTATGCACTCTGTCACCCTCATGGAGGAGCTACAATGTCCCAATTTATTTCAGTGATAAAGGAGGAGGGACAAATCACTCTAAGGATGTTTGATAAAGCATCAAGGAATCACATTATTTTATATTTACTTACAATTGTATATAATACATAAGTATGTATATATATTCATATAGTCACACACATGCACACACACACACACACACATATATATATATATATATATATATATATACACACCATATGTTTTTAAACACACACACATATGTTTTAAATGATGTTATGCTTCTTGGCCTGACAATACTCCCCACAAGAGCCATAGAATAACAAAAATCCAAGGAACAGGCATGAGAAACCTCTGTTCAAGTTGGTGGTCAGGCTTTTCCAAGTGACCCCCCCCCCTAAAAAAAATCTATTGCAATTGCCCTTGGCTGCCTCTCAGAGAGGTTAAAGGTGAGTGAGTCCCTATTATTGAAGACACCATACACTTAAGACAGAGAACGTGGAGGATTCAACTTGCATCTCACTTGGAAACCCCCCTCCTTCAGTCTAGTTTTGAGAGTACCAGAAGGTTCTGTGCCAGCTGCCTCTCCAGCTGTGACACCTGTGAACCACAACAATGGCTGGCATGGCAAGGTGTCCCTAAAGGTCCAATGGTGGCACTCATAATTTGGTGGTAACTAACAGTATCTAATTGGATATAAGGCCTATTCAATGGGAGGGAAATATCATCTGGCCTCAGCAACCTAGCTAACTACCTGGAACTGGTGAGGGCAGGGATCTTAGAGGAGAGCCTGCTCTTGCTACCTTACTACACCAGCATGATGCCCAAGTGCATTTTAAAATTTCTCATGATACACACACGTAATGTGGCTTTCACCCCTATCAACGAGTCTTCTCTCTGAAGCACATGAAGACGATTACAGAAACTCACAATTGATCGTAATGCAGAGACCGACTGATCATGGGGAGTCCAGCCCTATGGAACGTATCTACAACACAACTCCTTCACGGAAGACTCGGGGAACACAGCAGAAGAGGAGAGGGAGAAATGGTAAGAGCCAGAGGAGCAGGAAGTCTAGGGTGAGATTGTCTCCTAGAAATGACAAGGAAAATCCGCCATGCCACCCCAGCTATACGGCTGCCTGAACAAGACCTGATCAATGACCATGTCAATGGACATGCTAACCTGGAAGCGGGGAATTGCCAAAGCACTACTGACAACTGATGACTGCTGAGAGAGGGAGAGTTAGTCTCTCCCAGGGACGAGCCTCCTAACTGGTTATCCACCATGAAGTGGGGAACCCTAAAATTATATACACGTAAGCAACACTAAGCTGACTCAAGAGGTTATATTTATATATTAGGTGTATATACATAATGTATGTAACAATAATAAGCAGAGAAAAAGAGGCTATCAATTTGAAAAGGAGTGAGGAGGAACATGGGAGGGGTTAGAGAGAGGGAGCATGGGAGGGGTTAGAGAGAGGGAGCATGGGAAGGGTCAGAGAGAGGAAAGGGGTGGTGCTGTTGGATGTTCTGTATGGCAAATATATTGCTCTGATTGGTCAATAAATAAAACACTGATTGGCCAGTGGCTAGGCAGGAAGTATAGGCGGGACTAACAGAGAGGAGAAAAGAGCAGGAAGGTGGAAGGAGACACTGCCAGCCACCGTCAGGACAAGCAGCATGTAAAGATGCCGGTAAGCCACGAGCCATGAGGCAAGGTATAGATTTATAGAAATGGATTAATTTAAGACATAAGGACAGTTAGCAAGAAGCCTGCCATGGCCATACAGTTTATAAGCAATATAAGTCTCTGTGTTTACTTGGTTGGGTCTGAGCGGCTGTGGGACTGGCAGGTGAGAGAGATTTGTCCTGATTGTGGGCCAGGCAGGAAAACTCTGCTACAGGGTGGAGTTATATTTTAATTAAAATGTAGAAGTAACTTTACAAACACACTGCTTTTGAACAATTATAAAAATTTCAAATGCTCTTTATAAAAGAAAAAGTGATAAAGTATAGAGATTTAGTTCCCTGGTCTAAAGGATTGTGTTTAAGCAATTTGAGGGGAGAGGAGTTAAATCTTAGATTTCTCAACATTTCCTGCATTTGCCTATATCCTGACATAAGCTAATAAGCTAGTGAAGACCTTTGCTATGTCAGAAAATGATATCTGTCTGTCAGTCTGATAGTACCTATCTGTTTGTCTGCCTGCCTGCCTCCCTACCTACCTCTGACTCCATTCATAAAATTTTCCCCTTAAAATTATGTGATTCTAGGCTGGAGAAATGATCCAGTGGGCAGAAGTGTTTGCTGCACAGCCTTGCTGAGCTGAGTTTGATCCCTGGAACTCATGTAACACAGCTAGATACAGCGGCACCTGTCTTTAGTTCCAGCCCCAACACCTCCATGGTGAAGATGGGAGGTGCAGGCAAGGAAATGGAATGAAGCTCCCACACCCAGCACAGTGACAAAAAAAAGTCCCCACCTCCAAATGAGGCCAAAGGAGCAGATGCCCAGAAGGCTGTCCTCTGACCTTCACACTCACACATGGCACACATGTGCCCACACCCACATACCCAGCTACACATACAAAAGTTCATTTAGGAAAAGATATGCGAGTCTGTCTGAAGGTTATAGGCATTTGTCTATACACAAATTCAAACGCACAGAGAAGCACAGCAGAAAGTAATCATGGAAAGAAAAGTAGATTTTATAAATGTAAATTTGTACATTAAATACTTAATTGCACCCAAGCTAAAGGCTCACAGTGAAATTCTTAAACACAGAGTCTATGATGAAGTCTACCTTAATGACATCGTTAGAAGAGGACAGGGATTGGCTGACTGGTATGTGATATCCATTCCATGTCTAAAAGTACATGAATACTTCCAAACCAACCCAGCCGAAAGCCCTTTAAATTTCGATCTTGTAAAACTAATGACATGAGTCTGTGTTTAAACCTGGATAACATATGCACATGTATTTCTTCTCATATACAGAGGAACATATGTGTATTATTATGTAAATGTAAAATATTATCTCAGCCAGGTGGTGGCGGCCCACACCTTTAATCCCAGCACTCGGGAGACAGAGCCAGGCGGATCTCTGTGAGTTCAAGGCCAGCCTGGTCTACAAACCAACTTCCAGGACAGGCTCCAAAGCTACATAGAGAAACCCTGTCTCAGAAAAAAAAAGAAAGAAAATATTATCTCATGTTGTACTTAACATCATAATAATACTAGATGATATTTATTCAATAATTCAATGTGTCAGGCATTTCTAGTCAACACACATACATTAATTTATTTATTGAAGTATTCCTATGAAACTCTTATCTCTTATCTATGAAGACTGTGAAACAGAGAGATGAAATGGCTTGTTCACAGTTAGGTTGGAGGTATGGAGAGAAGTTAGGATTTAAATTCTCCAACCTTTTGAGACTGTGCTGATATAGACAAATATGTTGGGCTATATTCATAGCTATTTAGGAAAACGTGTGACCCATGATCTGCAGGATGGACATGCCTGCTATAAAGCTAGACAATCTGATTTTGAGTGCCTGTATACTATGGAGAACCTCAGAATCTAGAGCACTGGTTCTCAATCTGTGGGTAACGACCCCTTTGTGGGTCCAAGGACCCTTTCATAGGGGGCATTTCAGATATCCTGCATGTCAGGTATTTATATTACAATTCCTAATAGTAGCAAAATTACAGTTATGAAATAGCAATGAAAATAACTATGGTTGGGGGTCACCACAATGTGAGGAACTGTATTAAAGGGTTGCAGCATTTGGAAGGTTGAGAACCACTGCTCTAGAGAGTGGTGAGGGACCAAATTGTATTGTGTACAAAGGTGGATCTGGAGCTCTGACTCCTTTACTGACTCTGTTATCCTTGCTCCTCATCCACCATCCTACTGAAATAAAACCATTCGGAGTAAATCATAGAAACATTTATGCGTATGCGTGTGTGTGTGTGTGTGTGTGTGTGTGTGTGCGTGCGCGCACACACACACACACACACACACACGGGGGCATGGTGACTCTTCACCTCACTTTCCCCTCCTCACTAAGCACCCCCACAAAGTACTGACAAAGGACTAAAGAACATCAGTTAGTCTAAGGAAGAGCTGTGAAGTTACAAGGGAGATGAGCCAATGTATGGAGTGCCCCTGCCACTCCATCCACTTGCTGGTGGATTTAAGAAAATCCGATAGCCTCAAAATGATAAAGGGGCAACAGTACTAAGATCAAAGATAATGAGGAAGGTGTACACACAGACTGGAGTGTTGTGGGAATTCTCTCCACCAGTGACCTTGGGGTATCCAGCCCGATAGAGGTGTGGTTTTCTCTGGGTACATGACTGCTTAAAACTGAGGAAGGGGCACGTGCTCTCTGGGGCAGAACGGAGAAGCACGGTAACTGTTTACTTTTTTCTGTATCCTTGAGTGTATTTTTCCCCATTTTATATCTTAATAAATCCTTGATACCCTTTGACACACTCTCGTGGATTCACTTAACAGTTGGCGACCACAAAGGGGCACGAACCCTCCATGAAGGATAACATGGCAGAACAAGGGACTATGAAAGTTGTACCAGGGAGGGGAGCTCATTTTGGGCTGAAATGTCTGGTCACTGTGTGTGTGTGTGTGTGTGTGTGTGTGTGTGTGTGTGTGTGTGATGTGTATGTGTATGTCATGTGCTCCCATATGTATGGGCTAGCCATGTGTGGAAGACATCTTCTCAACCATTCTCCATATTATTTTCTGAGATGGGATCTCTCTCTGAACCTGCAGTTCACTGATTTGCATAGAGTGGCAGGCCAACAAGTCCTTCTTCCTCTAGGCCTTTTGTGTGCTGGGACTCCTGACATGTGTGACTATGCATAGCTTTTCACATGGGTTCTTCATGCATGCACTTTACTACTGAGTCCTCTCCTTGGCCTCAGGTGTGACCTTCAATAAATGCATGACTCTAGGTATGTTACTTTTATCAGCTTCCTAGACCTTATCTGGGAAACGGAGAACAAAGTAGAGTCATTGTGAAGCCCAGAGCCATGCCTTTGAAACAGATGTGCACACATGAAGCAAGCTAGGGCCAGAATTAAAACAGAAAAGCACCATCCATAGGCATGGAGACCAATAAGCCAAGGAAACTGGGAATAGAGACATGGGATGGACCTGATGGTTTTCTTCCCAACAAATGCCTGGGCCATGAACACAAAATAGCTCTTCTGCCAACCAGAATAAGACAAAGCAGTGGGTGTGTGAGGAGGTATATTTGAAAGTCATTTCTGAAAGAGACATTACAGGAAAGATGAGGAATGTCAGGGGAAGAGAGACACTCTTCCCTGGGAGACAATGAAAGATGACAAGTTAGGTCACGGCGGCTGAAAAGGAGACAATGATTTGTTGTCTGACTCTCTGGCCACGATAGGACTGTAACTAATGAGGCTGTTCTGGTTACAAAGGAAGCATTCAGCCCGCTAATGAAAAACTCTTTGGCAACTGGTGTTAGGGAAAGAAAACACAAACCAGCAGCTCATTATTAGTTCCACAGCAAGTTAATTAATTTTTGCCAGTCACTTCAGGTCAGTTGCTGGGCTGAGCATCTGTCTCAGCCAGCTGAACAGCTGGAGGGATGACCAGTGTCTCTGTCAGCCATGTGCATGTCCTATTCTGGGAATAGCCAGGCAGGCCAACTCCAAAGTTGGAGAGGAAAAAAAAAAACAGAATGAGTTTCCAGAGCTTTCTGCTCTTTTCTTGCCCACTGTGCAAGCCAGGATAAAAGACAGAAATTTCACAAAAACAACAAAAAGATGCAATTGTTTCAAAGGAGCAAAATGGTTGATTATCACGAGCACTGTATTAGTCAGCAGAAGTCAGGTCCTAGTCTAGGATCTTAAAATGATCTAGTTTATTGACCATCTTGTTTAACCTCTCTGGGATCACTTGAGTTGTCTGTCTCTGCAAAGAAGATGTGCCCAGTTGGGATTCTTTGTACTACTAGGAAATTTCAGTTGCTAAGGATGTCTTGCTGTATTCCAGTTTGGATCTGGAATGTTCTCAAAGGTCCATGCTGACAAGCCTGGTTCTTAGCTGGGTACCACCAAAAGGTGCAGGCTTTAACAACTGGGGCTAGTGGGAAGAGGTCACCCCAAGGGAATTATAGGATGCCCTTCAACACACACACACACACACACACACACACACACACACACACACACACGACTCTCTCTCTCTCTCTCTCTCTCTCTCTCTCTCTCACCATAAGGTGAATGGTTTTGCTCCACCACTCCCTCTTAGCAAGATATGCTGCCCCACCCCAGGCTCAAAGCAATGGGGGGGGGGGGTGTCAACCAATCAAGGATTGAAACTCCCAAGTGTGAGCACTAATAAACCTTTCGTCTCTATAAACTGATATGTCTCAAGTGTTTAAAATTAGTGACAAGAAGCTAACACAGAGCTTTCTTGGGGAAACACAAGCATTTGCCAGATACCATTAAACAATCCTTTCAGAAAGACGACAGTGGCCTGGCACAGTCCTTGTTGAAAGATGAGAGAACTACATCTAAAAACATGCTTGAATGAATAGGGGGCCCCCAGGCAGTGGGATCGGAACCTGTCCCTAGTGCATGAGCTGACTTTTGGAGCCTAGTACCTATGGTGGGACACTTTGTGCAGCCTTGGTACAGGAATGAGGAGCTTTGGACTTGCCTCAACTGAATGGACCGGGCTATGCTGACTCCCCATGGGAGACCTTGCCTTGGAGGAGGCAGGAATGGGTGGGTGGGTTGGGGGTGAAGGCTGGGGGCAGGAGGAGGGAAGACAGGGCAATCTGTGTTTGGTATGTAAAACGAATAGAAAAATCTCTTAAGAAAAACAAAATTTATTTATAAAAAGAAAAAAGAAAACACACACAAAATTGACCTGGTCTTAAAGAATAATAGCCCTTTTTAAAGACAGCTTGTATATACAAGTTCAATGAAGACCATTTGTTAGCATACATATTAGTGATGGTATATTTACTTTCTAGGGCAGATTAAGTGATACAAATTTTCCTAATTACCTAGGGTACATAATATACATATGCAATATTTATTACATAGTCACCCCTGAAATAGACCAAGATAAAGAAGCGCATAAACCACATGGAAGCATGAACCATCTGCTTCTTGGCCCAGCTTTATGGTGCTGTTCGGATGTTGTGGCTTTGTTAATTTTGGGGAGTATTTTATTCAGAGTTATAGAGGTTTTTGGAAAAAAAAGAAATTAAATTGGAGAAAGGTTCATTATCTCAAGTCACATACAAAATTTTCTAGTTTCTTTGGAATAGCCTTTCCCCTCTCCTGTACTTGAACAAGAAACAGCGAAGTTGAAATCTGACTTGGTGCCCAGCGGTGGTGGCGCATGCCTTTAATCCCAGCACTCGGGAGGCAGAGCCAGGCGGATCTCTGTGAGTTCGAGGCCAGCCTGGGCTACAAAGTGAGTTCCAGGAAAGACGCCAAAGCTACACAGAGAAACCCTATCTCGAAAAAACCAAAAAAAGAATTCTGAGTTGGAATGCCTAGCCACAGTTCATGACTGTGTGTTTCCTGTATTCCCCCTACCACAATGTTCATGTTCTCTGTGGAGCCTGATGTTAATAGTTAACAAGAGCGACTGGGATGCTCAAAATGCACTCACACAGAAGAATTAGTGGCTGATGGGAGATTTGTTGATGGGAACAATGCTGCTTAATGAAATAAATGTGGCATTTATATACAGCATTTCAGATCTCGTGGCAAATCAGGAGGTGAGGCTCCTGGAATCAACAACGGATACCACTGATCTCAGGAGGAGTGGGCTGCTCTGCCTAGGGAAAGCGAGCTAAAGAGACAGTTCAGGATCTCCACGGTGAGCCTTCCACTGTGACTCAGCACTGCCTCCAACCTGGACACACTGTTTATGAGCAACTCCTCAAGAGGTCAGTGGAGTGGAGAGAAACTCAAGCCCCTGTGTTGTAGATCAAAAGCTGCCATTCACAGGAAGGAAGGGATCCAGCTAGTTTCTTATGGATGAGACCAGACCCAAGGTATTAAACAAATCAACGAACGGTTCTACCTGTCGATCCTGTAAGCCAGTCCATCTGTTATGGCTTGAATATGAAGTCTCCTTCCTAGGTTCATGTTTTGAACACTTGGTTTCCAAATGGAGTGCTATTCTAAAGGCTGCTGAGCCTTTTGAAGGTGGGGTCTGGCTGGTCAGGGCAGGTCACTAGGCGAGCACCTTTGAAAATGATACCCCTCATATCATCTAGCTCTTTCCATTTCGTGAAGCCTCAATAATACACATGCCTGCCACCATGGACGGACCATCCTTGTTGGCATGCCTTCCCCACAGTGAGGAACTGAAACTCCCCTGAAACTTTGCACCCAATTAACATCCCGCCCCCCAAGCTGTTTCTGGCATGATATCAGACAGCAATATATATGGAGCTAAAGACCCCACTTATACATTTGTGGTATCTGAAGGGATTTCTGAGGATCCTCTCCAGAACACTTACTTGGGAAATGTACTAGTTTCAAAGCACATGCATACACATGTATGTATGCAAATTTATTTGGGAGCTTTGGCTCCATGAAGTAAAATGTTAATGTAACAACATAATCAGTGTCTCATGGATACTTCCTACCACCGATTTCTCTTCCTTTTTTTTTTTAATGTGTTCTTTTCTACCTTTCCTTTTGGTCTCTTCTTACTGTATTCTTTATTCCCCTTCTTTCCCCAGTGTGAACTTTTCCCACGTATCTTCTTTTTATTATTGTTATTATAGGAAGACTCCGTCTTTTAAAATACTGGAAAAGTCTTCAGCCTGTTTTTCAAGTGAAATTTTGAAAAATGGCGATACGGAGAATTTGCCCATTGGAACCTGGGACCCAACCACGGCTCTTTCCACAGATTCCCAGACACAGTTGTAGGCTGAGTGATTATACACTGGTCTCGTCTAGAAGATGCAGTACCAGCTGAATTAGGTGAGTTTATAGGTTGATCAAGAACAGAAATGAAGAGTCTGAAGCCAGCATAACCTGTGCTCAGTTTTTTCTGGAGAGCTGGGAACAAATATTCTAAGAAGAGGAATTAAGAAAAGCCGACAACCCTTGAGAAGGCATAACCTCTTCTGGAAGCCGTCCTCCTCTTTAGGTATCTTGGAGATATCTTGGCACCAACTTGGAGTGCCAGCCACCCAGCCATCATCTCTCAGGTTGGAGCTTAACTCAGTTCACCCTTTCCTTCCCAAAGAAGAGGAGCAGTGGAGGTGGGGTGAGAAAGACAAAGACGCAGGAGAAAGGGAAGAGAAAACAGCAGGAAGAATGAATAAAGACAGATAGACAGGAGGCCAGAGAATGCAGGACCGTTCCATCTAGGAAAGGGTGGAACTCTTTATTATTGTTATTATAATGCTCCTGAATGACCATGCACAGCCCACCCCGCCCCGCCCCCAGCCTTACCCTGAAGTTCTTTCACCTTCAAGGTAGATAAATGGATCATACACCGTTCTCATGGAAACTGGTACTCACCCCCATTTTTCCTTCTGTTGATTTCTCCCATGAAATATTCATGTCTGCTGGCTTCCTGGGTGATCAGAAGCACTTACTGCCCTCTACCCTTCTCTGGCTCCTTGAGACATAGTTGTGTAATATGATTAAAGAAACTGATGTTTACTGGGTGCTAAATATTCTTTTAGGAATTTTATATACATTGACTCATTGAAATCCCATCAAAATCCTACAGTGAGGCTAGGTAGCTAGTTCAGTCAGTAAAGCGCTTGCTGATCAAGTATCCAGCCCTGGGAACGTAGAGTCAGGGGGGTCCCTAGGGTTTGCTGGCTAGCTACTCCACCTGAACCAGTTGGTGAGCTGTAGATTCAATGAGAGACCCTGACTCAAAAACCAAGGTATGGAAAGACTGAGAAAATATCCAACATTGGCCTCTGGTCTCCACATGTGTGCAGGCACACAAGCACACAGGGACATTCCCCCACACACAATCTCAATCTCCCTCTGCCTCTCTGTCTCTGTCTCTGTCTCTGTCTCTCTGTCTCTGTCTCTGTCTCTCTCTCTCTCTCTCTCTGTGTGTGTGTGTGTGTGTGTGTCTAGTAAGCTATTATTATTATTCCTATTTCACAGAGAAGAAATCTAAGATCCCGAGAAATATCTTGACAAAAAAATCATTCATCTGTTGGGAGCAGAGTGGGATGGATCTGACTTTATTCCTCAACGCATCAACCTAACCCTCCTGCTTATTCTTTCCACCCGGTTAGAGGCTGGTTAATAAGCAGAGGATAAGACGAGAGAGGCAATTTTGTGCTGATTCTATGATTGGCATATCCTCAGCATCCGCCACGTTTGGTTCATTACCTTTTCATTGAATGAATAAATAAATGTTTCCACTGCTATGATTGGGATAAGAATAGTTTGTGGCAGTGTTGTAGGGACAAACGAGTGTGAAATTACTCTCGATTCCAACAAGAAGATGAACAATGATTGTTTGGGTCTTGTAGGTGCTCATCTTTGCGTTGCCAGATATTAATCATTTAATCCTCACAGGATTAATTATTTAATCTTCACAATTTTATAAGGAAGGGGTCTGTATTTGCATTACACAGATAAAAGAGCATTGTTCCAAAGGTCACACAGTGAGTAAATACAGAGGCAAGATATGAACTCAAGCACTCTGACTACATGGGTCTCTTCAAAACCTGTATATTCCACTCATACACTCATTGACCTGAGTAGCCTATGCATTAAGAATCTGCATAGCAGAAAACTTGAGATCCGACAGAGGTCAGCCCAAGAAATACTCTGATCTGCGGAAATCTTCCATAGGTAGGAGACACTGTGCTTAGAGTTTCTATTGCTGTGAAGAGACACCATGACCACTTTAACACTTATAAAGGAAACATTTAATTGGGGCTGGCTTACAGTTTAGAGGTTTCGTCCATTATTGTCCTGGTGGGAAGCATGGCGTCATGCAGGAAAGACACGATGCTGGAGAAGGGGCTGAAAATTGTATATCTGCATTGACAGGTACCAGGAAGTGCCAGTGAGCCACTGAACCCGGGCTTGAGCTTCTGAGACCTCAAAGCCCACCCCCTAGTGACACATTTCCTCCAACAAAGCCACACCTACTCCAACAAGGCCACATCTCCTAATAGTGCCACTCCCTATGTGCCTATGGGGGCTGTTTTTATTCAAACTACCATACACTGTATCACCTTTTAATACCTTTTCAATACAAATGTAACTCCAAAGTCAACTTGCGGCTGCCTCCATGCACTTTCTACTTCTAAAAGATAGGTTTGAATTTCTAATTCTGTATCTGAAGGAAGTCTAAAATTCCCATTCAGATTTCTACAGTTTCCATGTGTTCACCAGACAATAGATTGTCTCATTTTTGTCAATTTCATATATGTTTTATGCAATATAACTCAGAAGTAAAATTTGACCGTCTCTTTGAGGTTCACCAAAAAGCCATCTGTGTAGGAAGTGGGGGAAAGAATAGAGGAATTTAGATAAGAGGAATATAAACAACCTCAACATTCAGTGTGTCTTTTCCTGCACTTACAACTCTCTCTCCAGAAAGCAAAATTTAGGAAGCCTCAATGGTCCTCTTCCCTCTACCTCTCATCATGTACATGCATATATATAGACACCCATGATTTCAGCTCTGCCATGCACTCCAAAAAATTCATATAATGTGGATATTGCTCTGTATGCTGTGAATGCATTGCTCTGATTGGTTAATAAATACAGTGCTGATTGGCCAGTAGCCAGGCAGGAAGTATAGGCGTGACAAAGAGAGAGGAGAATGCTGGGAACAGGAAGGCTGAGTCAGGAGTCGCCAGCCAGACACAGAGGAAACAAGATGTAAAGTCAGAACTGAGAAAAGGTGCCAAGCCACATGGCTAAACATAAATAAGAATTATGGGTTAATTTAAGTGTAAGAGCTAGTCAATAGTTAGCTTGAGCTAATGGCCGAGCAATTTTAATTAATATGACCTCCTGAGTGATTATTTTATAAGTGGGCTGTGGGACTGCAGGGGCTTGGTGGACCCGGAGAGAAACTTTGCAGCTACAATATGAAGTTATTTTTTCCAAATAAAGATAATAGCCTTCAGAAAGGAAGTTGTACGTCCACCTTTCTGACTGATTTTAACCTTTACTACATACATTAGTTACCTCTCCTGTTGCTGTCACAAAGTACCTGAGAAATGCAGCTTAAAGGAAGAAGGGGATATTCGGGCTCTCAGTTTGAGGAGGTACAGTCCATTGTGACAGAGCAACCAGGTACATCTGGCTGGGCCAGCAAGAGTGTAAGACAGTAGATTACATCACAGCAATAGTCAGGAATCAGAAAGCTGGGGCTGGAATCTGGGGCTAGGCTACAACCATAGTCTCCACCCCTAGGCCCCAGGTCTGTCAACTAGGCTTTCCTTATATCTAAAAGATTCCCTAACTTTCCAAAATGGCACCACGAGGTAAAGACCAACTGTTCAAACACATGAGCCTGTGGGGCACACTGGCCCTCAAACTACATGTTTGTAGTTTCAGTGATGAAAAGCAGAAGCATCTGGAAGAAGTATCATGTCTTTCAATGCTGTATCTATCCCTCCAGGCCAAGAGGTGTCCAATGGCCAGCAGATGCTCCAAAGCTGTTTGGTGACTGACAAGAAACCAGAAATCCAGTTGCATCACCAAGTTTAACTGTTGAACTGATAATCTCTCCACGGAGCACACTTCATACAGCACCAACTCCTCATTAACCTACAGCTGTACTTCCTGAAAGGGCAATTCATAAATCAGAACAGACTAAACGGTGGCCTCAATTTCCCTATTGAAACTCAAAATATTCATCTTCCTGAACAGCTATAAAACATGACTCCAAAGTGACCTAGTGATTAGGTCTTGAACACTGGGAAAAAAAAGTTTAAAGTAAAAATACCTTGATTATGCTGACACAAAATCTTTCATGAATCCACACTCTTATTAATCACCTCAGGTGAGTCAAAGTAAACATAGTTAATCAAAGCTCTAAGGAAGAGTTGGGAAGGAAATCCTTGGTTCAAAGTTGATGACTCTCCCTCCCTCCATTTCTCCTTTGCATTATCCTCCCTCACATCCCCACCCCCATTCTCTCGCCAACCTTTACCCAAGAAAGGAAAACAACAATGATACATGCATGAGACACATACAGTTTCCTTCTATTGAGCTTAACCTCACGGGTATCATTTCAAGAGGACCAGATTACATTTTGTGTGACCCACAGTTTGTTATATATCTAAGACCCAATGACTATCTCTTGCAACAGGCAATGAATCAGGCCCCAGCTCCAACTAGTTTTCATTCTCCTTTGTTCAATGTTTAAAAGAACACATAGACAAAAATCTAACTTTGGGCAATGGAGGGCGTGAAAGCTTCAACTTTGCTCTGCACTACAACACAGCCAACAGTTTGTAAGTTATGGTCAGGATATGATGTAATGCATCTCACTGGTGTCTGTCTTACGTCATGGAGAAAAATGAAGATACATTTGGCTTCACGCTGAAACCACCCTGGGAGGGACTGTGAAAAGCCTTCTTCATTACGTTGAAACATGAAATGAAAAAGGAAGGAAGGGGAAAGCGAGACGGTACTGTTTGTAGGAAACCCTACATTCATTTCCTGGTCTCTGGTTTACTGCTTCCCAATGGAACATCTTCCCCAATCCTTGCCCAGGCCACACCTCTCAAGATGTTTCCCCTGCAATCCCCTGCTCATGGTGCCAGTTTCTCTGAGAGTCAAGAGGAGGAACCTCGGCTGTAGCCTGTGGATATCTCACATCTATAAGCAGTGGTGATATTCTAACCATCATTCAGCGGTTCAATTTGCCCATCTCTATTGGCTAGGGGGTTATAGAATTGGTCCAACTTCTCAATCTGCTGCTTGCTGTTGTTGACTTCCCCTCTTTAGATGATGAGGTCACTGAATACCCACTTGCCCATATTGTACAGTGTGGCTCATACTGATCGGCTTCTATTGGAGACTGGGTTTTTGTCTCCATCTTTCAGTTGAGGAGCCTCTTACCTGGCATTCTTTTGGTCATTTTCCCTTGTACTTTTCCTCCATTCCATCAGAGTGATCCCAGTAAAACAAGATCCACCTAAAACACCCTCTCATCATCTGCCCAGTGAAGTCTGAATTCCTTATATGGACCTTTAGGGTCCTTCACAACCCTGCCTTTCCCTCACCACAGCTGGTCCTCCACCAGCAGCAGTGGCAGAATAATGGTGGCCATGGGTAAGGGTATACGAACCCTTCTCTGTGCTCAGCCTGGTGCTGCGGTCTAGAGACAACCTCCACTTTGTCGTTGTCGTATCATTCCGGACTAATATCACCAGTTATATCTTCCAGGTCACTAACACAGATTAGAACTCATTCAGGCCTCCCCACAATGAGCTTCCCTCCTCTTACCCACCCTATAAAAATGTCCTGCCTATCCTTTAAGTCCCTGATCAAGCAGCATTTCCTCTTTGCAGCCTCAGGAACCCCGGATTCTCCCAAACGCTCCTTCCTCTCAGCTGTTCCTCTGAACTTTCTCTGCTTTTCCACAGAACATTCATTCAAATGCGACCTCAGCAATGACCACTGCCGGCTTAACACATTTGCTGCTCTAAACTACAAGCTATCTTTTATGGTTTATCTACTTATGACATCCATCACATATGCCATGGGCCAAGGACATGACAGATAATCAATAGTTGAGCACAGCTTTAAATGTTGGTCTCTGAGGTGCCAGATGACTCGTATATATTGGGGTGGCATTGGGACCCTGTACAGGGTAAGAGCATGGTGATAAGAATAAGTTTTGGGGTTCAGAAGAAATTATCCCTCTCCATCCCTCAGAATTAGAACCAAGCCATTTTGTACAGCCTGCACAACAGGGCTTCTCCTGGGACCCAGAATGCGGCTCCACCTGGGACTAAAAACTACATGGACTGCTGGCTTTCACTTTTCATTAAAGCACACAGATAAGACATACTATGAATTTCACTCACGTAAGAGCAGCCTCTTTCTCTTCCTGAAAAGTAATGAAATAATTAAATAGAAATGACCCCTGACCTGAGACTCACTGTCCCATATCTCCTCACCCTGATGTCTCACTGTGGCTCCTTCTCGCCTGCAGCTTCTGCCACCATGTGAAGTTCATGCAACAGTGCTCATCGCTCGGCCATTTTCAATTAATTTCCTGAGTAAAATTTCACGAGACACTATCAAACCTTTTGCTAAAATCAAGATATATTACATCTACTCTATTCCCTTAGTCTACTAATCAAAAAAGCAATCAACTTTGTCTGGCATGATTTGTTCTTTTAAAACCCATAATGCTTATTGCTCATAATTCC
>CABHPH010161754.1:0-34399 GCA_902168325.1 Peromyscus nudipes | reverse complement strand
CGCAGGGGACCTTTCTGAACTGTTCTGGATCACTGCCCAATATTCAATGTTTCCCACACGGAAGATTCTAAGATCTTCTTGGCTAACTGTATCAGTGATTTGTGACCCTATGCTCAGGTCATTCTGAGGAAAAAAATAATATACTGGGGAAGGCACAGGACTGAGTTCAAATACCGGGCATTTGCTACTTCTATGAGTTTAAGTATGTTATTTTGTGTTAGTGGAGAATAAATAAGAGATTTTAAATAAAAGTATTTCAGATGTTATTTTTATTTTTCCTTAGTTTTTAATCACAAAAAAAAGTGAAAAAAAAAACTCTATCTGTGCAAAATATATATTTCCCTCCAGGCTCTTCAACCCAAATTCTACTCTCACAAGTAAAGGCAAATGTTTGATATATGTTCCCAGAATATTTTATAAACCTAAATAACATCCATAAACCAAAATGGGCTATGTTACACATACTGTTTCACGATTTGTAGTTTTCACTTGGAGAAGCACATATATGTTTACATCAGTGTTTGTGAAGAAGATGAGTGCCAGAGGGAGACAGAAAGGACAGTAGGACAGGGCGGGGGTGGGGGTGGGGTGGGGGGGGTGGGGTGTGGAGCAACGGGAAAAACACAAATAGGGTCAAAGAAATCCGTGTATACTCGTATGGAAATGTAACATTAAAATCCACATGGGAATGTACATGGCACAGCCTGCGAGGGGAAGTCAGACATCAGCCTTGGGTGTCTGTCTTCCCTTTTATGTTTGGAGACAGTTTCTTGTTGGTTTCTGTGTAAGGTCAACTAGCTGGCCAATGAGCTTCCGAGACCTCCTGTCTCCATTGCTCATCTTCCTACAGGGGCTAGGATTACAGGCCTGCACTTCCTGGTTTGATGTGGGTTCTGCGGATATGAACTTGGGTCCTCAGGCTTGAAACAGCGAACACTCTACCCACTGAAGAATCCCCCCAGCTCTCATTTTTTAAAATTATCTAATTTTGTGCATTATATTATTTTTATAATCAGATGTGCCATAGATAAATCCTAATTAATTGGGCCAGTTCCCTGTTGATAGATATTTAAAGAAGTTTCATGTTTGTCTGAATTTCAAATAACACTGATAATGAGCTATTAATGTAATAGTGTCTAAGTGGTTATGGAAAATCCAGTAGGGGAGAGTGGAAATTCGGAGACCAAGAGGGTTGCCCACCGAGACAGGATGCTCCCATGCTTCCTCTGCACTAGCAACCCCTACCAGTAGAGCCAAATGGGAGAGGGGTGCGGAGGGGAGTCCCCCCTCTCCTCACTTTGAAGAGGACCTGAGAGGCCTCTCTCATTTAGTTCATGGGAATGAAGCCCACCTGTGAAATCCTCTAATCCTTCTTGGTCACTTCACAATCCGGCTGTTGACAAGGCTGCTTATGCCCTGAGTGTCCTCGGGCCTCCTCACCTGCTGTGTGGCTCCCGTTGCTTATTCACGCAATGGAGACAACACCGCTGAGTACAAATCTCACTGTCGTTTATGAAGTATTTACTGTACAGCAGGCGTGGGGCCAAAGCCAGCTCCGGCACATTATCTTAATTCCGATTAAATCCTTTGGAGGTAAGTGGTATAAATCTCATTTTTAAATTGGGGTTTTAGTCTTATTATTGAATTGTAAGAGTTATTTATAATCTGCATGCAGTTCTTTTATTGTGATACATGATTTGCAAATATTTTCTCCTGGTTGTTTTCATGTTCTTAATAGCATCCTTTGAAGCATGGAAAATTTGACTTTGATCAAATATAATTTATTAATTCCTTTAATGATTCCAGCTTTAGTGCTGTAGCTCATAACTTTTGCTAACTCAAAGTCACAAAGATTTGATGTCATTAACCTACAAAGCTTGTTGTTTAAATTCTGCATTTAGACCTATGATCCATGTTAATTTTTGTGTATAATGTGAGGTAAAGGTTGGGGCTTTGTATTGGTATGTGGATTTCCAATACCCACCACCATTTTTACAAAGACTGTCTTTCCCCTCCTTAATTATCATGGTAGCTTTGCTACAAATCTACTAGCCACAAATTAAGGATTTCTTTTCTCGTTCTCAATTCTGTTCCATTGATAGATACGGCTACTATTGCCTGTCTTTGTCTTCATGTTTATGTGTGTATGCATACATATGTTCATGCATGTATACATATGCATATACACACTTATGTATGTGGATGATACAACACACACTCACATATAGTTTTATCATATATATACAACTATATGTGTACATATTATTTTACCATAATTCCTCCAAGCTTTTTTCTCTTTCAATGTTATAGCCACTTTAGATTCTATCCATTTTTATACACATTTAAGCCACAAAAAGAATAAGAAGGACTGTTGGAGTTTTGATAGGGATCACACTGAATTTATGAATCAATTTAGAGAGAAGGGCTATTGAAACTACTGATTTTTTAAATTTTTTAAAAATTATTTTATTTTACATGTATGGGTATTTTGCTCACATGTGTGTTTTATGAACCTTCACATCTGACTGATGTCATATTCATTCCTCTTCCTGTAAAAATGTTTATTCAGTCAACTTTTCAGTTCTTGGTTATTGTTGATAATTGTCTTACAATTTACTTTAATCCCTGAACATTTGAGCTGTTCTTTTTAATGTATTTACGATACCTAACTTTAGGCCTTTGCATTTTTAACTCAGTAAACAAGGGTGTTCAGAGCTATTTCTATTGGTTTCTTTAACAACTCCTATTTCTCTTAACGTATTCTACGTTTGGGTGAAAATTTGGTATTTTAGACACTCTAGTGAAGCAACCTCAGAGGTTGCTTTTTCCCCTTAAAGATTGTTGTGGGTTGTTTTGTGTTATCTTCTTCTTTATTGTTGTTGCTTAGCAACTTGGACAAGCCGTGTCTGTGAGCTCCCTTCCTTGAACTGCATCTTTGTGATTCTTTGCCATGTACTTGTTTTTTTCTAAGGCTGGCTTCTTATGGCTTCTCCTTGCATAGCTAGTGATCTACAAATACTGAGACAGAGACTACACACAAACACTTTACTCCAACAAGCCTTCTATAAACATCAGTCCAAGTGTGAGGGTGAGTGAGAGCATTCAGCGCCGAGGCTGGGAAGAACTTCTATGTCTTCTGCACATACACAGAGCCTTAGAGTTACCTTGCAAGCTGTGGCTCACGTGTCCTTTGTCCCATCCCCACTGAGAATATACACAACTTCTCTGCAAAGTCCAGGACCAGAACTTGAGACTGGTAAATATCTCCCCCTCCTCTGTACACTCTACTCCCACTATGCGTCATTTTCACCTCTGACATCGCTGAACCTGGACACTCACAGACCTCGTTGCCCATCCAAATCAAAGGAGCTCCCTTTGACTGTGGCAGAAAGATTGCTGTTCCTCCTTGTCTACTCTGGTGGCTGTCTGTGTTGACAGAGATGAGTAGACAAGAGCGGCACCAGGTCAGAACCCTAAAGACTCCTAGTGCTCTTCTCTGAAGTTCAACAGTTTTTAAGCATACATACATCTCAGAGTACTTTACATCTGATCAATTTCTGGAACACTGAAATAGCTGTCTCCACTGATTTTTGTCCAGACTAATAGTTGATTTGGGGAGAGAGAATTTTCCAATCTCTTCATTTGGCCATAGCTGTAAGTGTTATCCAGCTTTATCCTCTAAATAAATGCATGAGGTTTTATTTGAATCATTCATTTTTTCCTTTTCATGGGTTTCCAGAATTAGCTATATTCTCTTATCAATTTAGGCAACTGAGCCTGTTTCTTTAGTGAGCAATGTTTCTTTGATATACCTTTATTTGTATGTCACACAAAAGGCAAACAGGTGTCTGAATTTGCCATTATTATCTAGGTAAGCTCACTTAGACTGTGTGCCAGCCAGTCCTGCTTGCCCTGCGTAGTCTGACTCCAGATTTGTAAATGGGCAGAATGCTTTAGGCTTCTGACAAGGATGGAGGTGAGGGAAAAGTGGACACACTTTATGAGTCCTGGCACTAGGTAGCATTCACCCAGGGGCGGTAGCTTGGTCCAATTTCCCCAACTAGAGGTCAGTTTGTTGTTCGTTCGTTTGTTTGTTTTTCTACTTCACACAGAAGTGTCACATGGCCTATTTGTGTGCCTGAGCCTTGGTTCTCACTCCCTTTACTCTCCTCAAATGCCTCTTGATGTTCCAGGGCAGGCAGTTTACCTAGAGCAGATCCAACACAGTCCCAGAAAGGCTCTTCATCAGTCTCAGGCTCCTGGGGGTGGAGCAGGGAGCACATCGACAGGCAGCGAGGAGAAAAGAATGAAGCACTCATGTGAAGACAAATGATTTTCTTGACCTCCATCTAAAACATTGAAACTGTGGCCTCCCCAAGATCCTCATTCTGCGAGTATTAATTACTCTCCTGGCTCCATGCTTTTTACTATCCTTGGAATTCTTTATCTAAGTTGTACTTAAAGGTTCCCAGGATAACATAGCTGTGATACTCACTTAGATGTGGGGGAGACAGCGATGGCCACACTGAACTCCACTCTGCACCACTCCCCAAGTACACACGGTTAAAGGATGGAAATTTTTAGGACAGAAGCAACTCATGTCAACAAATGAAGAAAAGACAAAGAAAAAAATCCAGGAAAGGCAAAACTAACATAAGGAATTCTATGTCAATAATACTTTATATTAATGAAGCAATACTGGAAATGAGAGGACCCAATGGGGGCCCACAAAACTGTTGTTATAGAAGAGAATTTAATATTTGTCTACTATATTGTAATGATGACATACCACTAAAAGACCATTATTACCATGAGTGCTTTGCAATAATTCCTTATTCCCAGAAGAACATTTCAATGACCCCTTCTGCTGCCTCAAGGGAGAGTGCTGACCACAACAGAGAGGAAGACACAAGAGAAGAGAGACACAGGATGCTGCCCCACTACATATACCAACAGCTTCATTAACAAGCAAAGGCATGACACCCAAGAAATGCACTTTGATAAAGCATGCATCCAAGTCAGTGCTACGAATCTTAAAGAAGGAAGCAGAAAGAATCAAAAGAGACTGGCATCATTTGGACAAGGCTAACCTAGGCCACAGTTAGATCAGTTCCTTAGTGCCTTTGTAGGTAGGCAATGCTGGCTACTGAGATCTGTCTGCTTATGAGCCTATGTTTGTATGAGTGTGCACAGGTGAATGCAGGCACACATGTACATGCATGCATTTACACATACAGAGACCAGAAATCCACATCAAGTATCTTTCTCTATAGCGCTACACTTTTTTTTTTTTTTTTTTGAGACAAGATCTCTCTAAAGCTAGGCTGGTTGGCTTGCCAGTGAACTCCAGGAATCCTCCTGCTTCCACCTCCACAGTGGTGGGATTAAAGGAATGGATCACCACCTGTAGCATTTTTCATGAGTGCTGGGGATCAAACCTGGGTCCTCATGCTTGCGTGAGAAGCACTTTGCTGACCGAGCTACCTTCTGATGGTTGGGCTTTCTTTAGAACCCGCTGCACTTCCACTTCTAAAAAGACCCTTGTTTTCTCTAGTTGGAGGAACTAGGAAACGATGACTCTCCTGGACGAACGCCACCCAGTGCCAGGACTCATGAATGGTTACTGCTGTAGGTGCAGGTTCATTCTTAGCAAATTCTTTGCCACGTCCCTCAAGTCCTGAGTGTAATGACATCTGTAGACAATGTGACATATGGACACCTGGACTGATCAAGCCTCCTGCTTCATAGAGTCATGATTCTTAACCCAGGGTAGGACAGTACCAAGAGCTTCCGGCTGCCATGGCCAGAATAACTCTTATCAGTTCAGGCCACATGTTACTCCCCTGAGCCATTTCCCTGTTTACAGAACGGTCTCTTGCACATTATTTTGATTGATTTTTCTAACAAGTCAGAAAAGACAGCCGAAGAGATCAAATGACCCCAGATCTCTCTCTTCGACTAGTATTCAACCAGTCTTTCTGTGTCTTGAATGAGTAAAGATTATCTCACTGCTCTAAGTAGAATTATACCATCGTCATCCCATTCAAGAGGATTTTATTTCATTCTTTTTTGCAAGGTCTTGGCTTTCCTTCACATCTCTTCAGGCATAAATTTGAAGTGGTTCATGGCTTTTCTTAAACAGAGCTCATATTTCTTTAGGATGTGTCTTACCTGAACCACTTGATATATAGAAACCAGTGAGGCTAAAAAAATCCAGATAACATTAATAAAAGGTTTGTTATAAGAGGAAATGGGAAAATAAAGGCGACAGCTCCATAGACTTTTATAGATGATCTGGTCCCACCCACAAAATTCACCAAGTAAGGAGCTGAGCTGGTCAACCATGCCTGGTTGTTGACAGTGTTCCTTCCATTTCTGAAAGGGCAGGAGGGCTGTGAACAGCCTAACTGGTCACAGTGACCTTTATGCTTCCCAGAGGGACCGCACCGCCTGGTGGCTAGATGGCCACTTGTGCATGCATGTGTGCACATACATGCACCAACCAAAAACAAGCAAAGAAAGAGACAAACCCTCCATAACACTGCACTTTAACATATGACTGCCATCCACCACCTTCAAAAGTTTACCTTATTAACTGCCTCTCTGTTTCCAACTGTAGGTCAAAAAGTGCTCAGTATCTGTGTCATCCTGGGCCTTGAGTTAGTCCTCTTGAAACATAATTAATGAACAAGAGAAAACAGCTTTCCTCTTCTTCAAAGCTCCCATCTAGCCTCAGTTTATCAACCTGTAGATTAGGATGATACCTACTGTGCTGTGCTATGAGAATCAAAGTTGATGGTAGATGAAAAAAAGCATGTTGCAACCTGTAGTTCTTGCTAGTTTCATTTGGTATAGGGCATGGGACTAGCTCCCAAGGTCAATTAGCAGTGTGTGTGTATATGTATGTGTGTGTGTGTGTGTGTGTGTGTGTGTCCCTGTCTGTATTTCCCTATCATTCCAGTACTAAACACTATATTGCCATACCTTCCCAGGTTCCCCAGCCACAAAGGGCTCACCTGGCAAGCTCAGCTGCTTTGGAAGACTTCTTCTTTTCTCCCTCTAGGGCACTGAATTGATTTTTAAAAGAAATACACCCTGGCTGCAGTTGGAAGAGGAGCCAGAGGCACAAGGATGTTCAGATCCTAGAAACTATGGCCAACATATAGGTTGACACATCTGTCCCTAGATGGTGAGATTTCTGTGCCTCACGGGTTTTGTGCCAAGTGTTTAATTGTCACTGTATTGGAAATGCATAAACCCTGTCTTAAAGGGGAAAGGTAGCTTCGATCATCAAATCTAGTACCTTTACCTTGTAGATGAAGAGCCTGGGTCTGGGGAGATGGCTGTCAGTAGAGCACTTGCCTTGCAATCATGAGTAGTGAGAAGCCACCAGAAAAAGAGCAAGGCATGATGGGAGTACACTTACAGCCCCAGCACTACAATGGCAGAGACAGGAAGATCCCCGGGGCTTGCTGGCCAGCTAGTTCAGCCTAATTGGAGAGCCAAGGACAGTGAGATACCATGTATCCAAAAAAGATAGATGATGGTACCTAGGAACAATAACTGTGGTTGTCCTCTGACCTCCATGTACACGCATGCACGTAGAACATCCAGACTCCCAGAGGAAAGCAATAACCTTAATGGCAGACCTGAGACCACAGTCCAAGCCTTTTCTTCACCCTGCCCTTCTTCCCTTACTTCTTATGACTACCTCCCTGCCGCGGTTTGAATACAAAATGCACCCTACAGGCTTGCGTGTGTCAACACCTGGTCCCCAGCCGGGCTTTGAGGAACTATGTAACCTTCAAGCTGGAGGTGGGGGCCTAGCTGGAGAAAGTGGGTCTCTAGGGAGAGGTGCTTAAAGGTTTATACCAGTTTCTTTTCTGTTGCTGTGTTAAAATACCATAGCCCAAGAGCAACTTGCAGAAGGAAGAGTTTATTTTGGTTTATAGTTCCAGAGGAGTCTAGAGTGGCAAGGAAGTCGTGGCGGCAAATTGACCCGGACAGGAAGCTGGCTGGTCACATTTCAGCAACACACAGGAAGCAGAGCTGAAAGTGGGACAAGGCTGTAAACTCTCAAAGGCCACCCCCTGGTGATGTACTTCGTCTAGCAAGGCTCTACACCATAAAAGTTGCATAACCATCAGGGGCATAGCTCATACAAACAGCAACAGTATTATACAGCCCAGCACCATTTCTGGTGATCTCCCTCCAGACATCCCCCACTCTTGTCCCCTTGTGCTCCCATCCCTTTCTCCTTCCCTCCATCTTTCTCCCTCTTCATCTCACCCCTTCTCAGTCCACCAAGATGCAAAACCCATGACAAACTCCTGTAGCCATGGATAGGAGCTGGGCCTTCTGGCTTGCCTTCTCTACTAGGAAAATGAGTCAAAAGGAATTCTTGCTTCTTCTCAGACATTCTGTTACAATGAAAACTTAGGAAACTGAGCTAAAAGGAATTCTTGCTTCTTCTCAGACACTCCAATGAAAACTAACTAACACACTCTCCATTATCCTCTGGGCAGATTTTTTTTTTTGCACCATTGTTTTGTATCTTTTTCTTTTTTTATATTGTACCATTAGGAAAGGGCATAAGATTTACCAGGTGCTTATAACCCATGCCTTCCCATGAAGAGACTTCCAGAAGGCAAAGATGTCAACACCTCAGGAGGGGCCAGTTCTGACAGGGGTCAAGGCATTCTGTACCGGGAACCATTGCTTATGAGGCAAGTATGCTGGCTCACTCAAGTAAGGCAGTCTCTGAAGCCCCGCCTCCAGCTCCAGCTGCTAGATTGGTACCAGAATCACACTAGAATGAATCACAAATCACAGCCCATGGATATGATCGCTCAATGGCCAAGAGCTAAGAATCAAGGTCATCATGGTTCAAGAGATGAGGGGCACATTGCTGCAAACAAACCCGAACAACCAATGTGGCCTTTTCATGGTGAGTTCTAGAACAGTCAAGAGTATAAGGCTGTACATCTACTCAGAGACCTTAGCTTGATGGGCAGTCTTGCTGAATGGAAAGGTGACTGAGAGCCCTTCCGGTATATCTGCAGGGACAAGGATGGAAATGAAGGAGGGATGCTGTGCCACTCCTGCTGAGATGCTGCCCTTGGCCTCTAGGTGTGTTCTTGAGCCCACTGCTCATTTATTTTCACAATTATCTATGTCTACCCATCAAAGATGAACTGAGCAGACATCTGGCAGATGTAGGAATGTTCTAGTTGATGCCATCTGGCAATGATGCCATCTAGCTGATGCCAACTAGCATTGTACTGTGCCATCCATCCATGTGGAATAAAACAATTAACACCGCCTCTAAGGCAACTCAATGGAATACTGTCTTAGTTAGGTTTCCTACTGCAGTGAAGAGACACCATGACCGTGGCAATTCTTTATAAAGGAAAACATTAAATTGGGGTTGGCTTACAGTTGGAAATTCAGTCCATTATCATCATGGCAGGAAGCATGGTGGAGTTCAGGCAGTTGTGGTGCTGGAGAAGAGATGAGAGTTCTATCTCTGGATCCTCAGGCAGCAGGAAGGAAGAGTGAGCCATGGGCCTATGTTGAGCTTCTGAAAGCTCAAAGCTCACCCCCCATGACATACTTCCTCCAACAAGGCCACACCTACTCCAACAAGGCCATACCTCCTTATAGTGCCACTCCCTATGAGCATATGGGGGCTATCTTTATTCAAACCACCACAAATACCCATTGACTTGGATTGGAAAGCTATCATGTGTTAATCTTATGAAAGGAATGTAGTACCTGGGCTCAAATCTGAATGCTATCTAAACACACAGAGGAAAGGAAAACCACCGGTAATTGAGTCATCTAAAAGTAACATTTACCGTGAGGCTGATCTGTTCCCTTTGTGAACAAGTCTAGTTTTTTCTTTTCTTTTACAAAACAATTTCTCTTATATATAGTATTGAACCTTTCCTGTTTTAATTTCTTTAACCTAAAAATGGACTGTGAATAATTCCCTGTATTACTAAATATATTTCTTTGGTGGTGGTGGTGGTGGTGTGTGCATGTGCGAGCGAGCGAGAGAGAGAGAGAGAGAGAGAGAGAGAGAGAGAGAGAGAGAGAGCACCTTCAGAGGCCAGAGGCATCAGTGGTTTTGGCCTGATGTGGGTGCTGGGAATGGACTTGGGTTCTCTGTAAGAGCAGTATCTGCTCTTAACTGCTGAGCCGTATCTCAACTCCCACTAAGTATATTTCTATAGCATAAATGTAACAACATAGTAGTTTAGGCATGTTATATCTTATTTAATTAAGTGCTTATTTTGGGGACCTTAAAATAGTTCTACTTTTTCACCCTCATAAGTAGTTTCTAGATGAGCCAATAGAAAATATTTGTTATAATCCTGTACCTTAGGTCTCAGATTTACATAAAGGAAAAATGCCTCATAGCTTGGGAGAATCATTATGTTAACAGCACTCAGCTTAAAAGTTATTCCCACTCTACCTCAACCCATCTCTTTGAAGAAAAAAAAAAAGATGCAGATGCTAAGAAAAAAGATTAAAAGCCTTGAAACTTAAACAAGCCCTGGAAATCTAGACCTGTCTGGGGGCATTCTTGGGGAAGGCGGCCCTGGTCAGTACGAGTAGGTGATGGGAAGGAAGTAAGCAGTGTAAAATCTGAACTGGAAAGCTCCTTGAGAACCAAGGAAAGCAGAGGTGTAAGTAACAATGACACCATGGTGAGATGACTGAGGAGACCAGGAAGTCTGTTTCCACTAAAACAGGAGGGTGGGCTCAGTGTGGCCAGTTATATTTCTTTTTCATTTAAGGAAGAAACGAATTAAACTTTGCCAATAGTATTATACAGCTATGTGTATATAAATGATAAACGTATACATAAGCACAGGCTCAAAACTATTTATCACGAAGGACCATGAAATACAGCAAAGCCTAGAGACACTGCCGTAAAGTTGAAACAACAGCAGACTGAGACAGCATCCCAGGACGGCAGCTTGAGGGAGCTGGAACTTGTGAATTCTTGTGTAGATGCCCCAGTCTGAAATAAGTGAAAAGAAAGAACATTTTTCTGTTCAGAACCCTGCTCTGCAAATCACCCATTATCTTGACTGCATTATTCCAGGTGGCTTATCACTCTTGACTGCTCCAACTGTTTCAACAGCCTTCTAAAACCAGAGGTCTTTGATAAAGGTTGCACATAGAGAGAAAGCGAAACATGCAATTATTGACTCTCATTAACCAGGTGACCTCAGGGGCAACCACTGGGCCCTGTAGGTTGTAACTGCTACACTTGTAGCCTGCCCCAGGATGTGCCACCATGAGGGCAGGAATGAGGGCAGAGCTCTTGGGATAAAGCACAGTGATCTGCCAGCTCTGAGCTCTTCTCATCTCCATCTTGCAGGCAGCCTGTCCTTGTCCACTGAAGACAGGCCCTCCTTGTGCTCACACATGGAACTTGCCATCCAGAAAGAGCGAACGTGAACACATGTGGGACACAGTAGCTGAGGGGTTAATTGAGGAGATGCCAGTCAATCAGCAAATGGAGGCTGAAGACAGAAGTGATGAGCCTTGCTGTGTGAAGGAGACCAGGCAGATCTCATCACTCTTGGCATTGATCCATAACCAAAGCGTCAAGAGTCAGGACATGCAACTCAGAGCAGTTCAGCTACCTAGCAGTGACTGGACTGTGGGGGGTGGGGTGGGGCTGCATCAGAGACAGGGTTTCACTAGGTAGCTCAGGCCAGCCAGGAATCCTCCTGTCTCAGCGTCCCAATTATCTGAGAGTACAAATATATATCACCATGGCCTTCTGGGTTTCTTTGTGAACTTTTAAGCCCTTGGAAGTAAGAGGAAGGATTAGCAATTCTAGTACTAACTGGTGTCTTCTGAATGTGCCTCACTGGACTCCCTAAAGGTTTGAGAGCTCAGCCCATGGGTGTAGAGATAAAGAAATGGGGTCTACATCCCAACCTAAATAGGAGAGGAAAACCCATATGTGCCAACTTAGACAGTAGAGGAAAACTCACTATGTGCCAACTTAGGAGAGGAAAACCCACTATGTGCCAACTTAGATAGGAGAGAAAAATCTCAAGCTCCAAAACCAATGAAGGAGAAGGCATTTAGAAATGGTGGGTTTTTTGTTTTGTTTTGTTTTGTTTTTGTAGATTTAATTAAGAATCCTGAGATGAAATCATTTGGGATTTAAGGCAGGTCCTATAAGGCAGGTCCTAAATCCACGGACATTTCTCTTTAACGGAGACAAACAGAAGATGAACATGGGCAGAGACTGCCACGGTACACCTATATATAAGCTAAAGAATGTCCATAGCTCTCAGACACCACCAGGAGCCAGAGCAGAGACATGAGATGGAATCTCCTTCGAAGACTCCAGAAGAGACCAACCCTGTCGGTGCCTTGATGTCCAACTCTTGGCTTCCGTACTGAGGACAGGATTCATGTCTGGATTGGTTCTGTAAACCACCCAGATTTTTTTTATTTATTTATTCATTCATTCATTCATTCATTTATTTACGAATCTGTTAGAGCAGTCATGGGATGTGAACAGCTAAACACTGTGGAATGAAAGACTGAGCGGCTCCCACTCGGGTGTTACAGAACCCTGGTCCTGTTCAGAAGCATCTGAAGCTGTTCCAGGCCCCAAGACGATGTGTTTCAACCATTTGAAAACTAAGTCTCCTTTATGAAAAATAGAAGAATTTCCGTAGCAGCTTCCTATCTGAGCTTCTGCCAAAAGTAAAACAAAGGGAAAACTTGAGACTCAGAATTCCAGAGAAGACTTATGCTTACGCTCAACCTTCATTTGTATGCAAGGAGGTATGGAGCAAAGTAGGGGGGCACTTAGGAATGGCTGATAAGGTGTCTTTCATTTTTAAGCTGGAGTTCATAACAGGGACCAAAATGGAGTCTTGCTGGGAGAAGAAAAATGTGCTCCTTGAATAAGTTCTGCAACACTGGAAGCAGTCTGCACTAAAACATGCCCCAGGCATTTGAAAAGTCACAGAACCTCCCCAACCTGATGATTCCTCAAGAGTTTATTAATTTATAAATATTGTGTCCTATCAAAATGATCCCTTTTATTATCTGGCTGGTCTAAATTGTATGTCTCATATCATTCTCAGTTATAGGGACCATAAATTAAAATCATTCAAAATTCATAATCTTAGAGTTCATTACCTATGATTGTTATTACTTTCCTGCCTTTCACTGGCCCATCTTCATCCCCGATAAGAAGTATTGCAACATAATCTAAATACCATCCAACTAATAAATGTTCAGTTAAAAAAAGATCAAACCCTAAAGGGCACCCCATTACCCCTCCTCATCAACTCTCTGCAAGCATGCTCCCCACAACAGCTGGAAAATAGACTCTGGAGAGCAGAGCATCAGGACTGCACTGCGGATCCAGACTGGAAAAGTTATTTTCTCTCCCTGTATCTTAGAGAGCAAGAGATGCCATTGCACAAGCCTACCTCATTAGGAAAAGCCCCACTTCAAGGAATAAGGAAGAATATAGTAAACTATTTTAAAAATCAAGAGACAGCCATAGTTGGAAAATCTGAACAGAAGTCCCCACAGCATGTAGCGGGGGTGATCCCCCCTTTTTCTATGACTGGTCAACTTGACTACATCTGTAACTAACTAAAACCCAAGAGGCTAGGCACTGCTGGGAGGGATTTTCTTGACTATTTGAGGTGGGAGACCCATCCCAAATCTGGACCACACCTCCTGGTTGCAGTCCAAATAAAAGGACATAGGAGAAGAAACCTTTTTTGGGGGGCGGGGGGGGGGGAAAGTCTGCTTGCCTTCACTTTTGCTGGTAAGTTCATCTACCCTGTCGCTGGGGCATTCCTTAGCTGGTATTCGAACCTACTTCTAAGGAATTCCAAGACAGATTGGAGACCAGAAGCTCTCTAGGAATCTTCCTAGACTCCGGCACCAGATTGGAGCTGCTGAGACATCTGGTCTTGTGGGATGAACAAATGCCAATTTTCAGCTTTTCTGCTGGGAGACAGCCATTGCTAGACTACCGAAACCATGGCCTGTAATCTACTCTGATAAATCCCCTTTTTATACTCTCTCTTTCTCTCATTCCATCGGTTCTGTTCCTTTCGAGAAGCTTGATTAATACAGACTCCCTCATTTGGAAGAGAAAATAAGTGTACATTTCTGACAGCAGGAACATCCGCATCACCGAAGAGTCTGATAAAGCAGAGAGGGACACGCACAATGGCTTTTGTTGTGGTTGCTTATATCACGGTCTTTATGGGTGTTGCATACCATCACATCATATGAGTGACAGCTATTTAGAGAGATTGAAATTGACAACTGTGTACTTAAAAATGGGTATTCCCATCCTGGCTGAGTCATCTAATGCAAGCAGCTTTGCATTCGCTGCATGCACTGGCCCTCCAGATCAAGCTTCATAAAAACATTAAGGCATCCACTATGTGTCACGCTGCAGAGATATCTCTCCCTCCTCTCCTTTCCTTATTTGGTTCCTCATAGCTTTCTGTGTGACTTGCACAGGCCAGAGATCACAAGGAGGAAGACAGAGAAGGGGAAGCAGGCCAGAGGTCAGCAGTGCACAATTTATTGCCACTGTCTAAAGCATGTAAAAGGTCCCAACTTCCAGATGCACATCTTCTGACATCACAAAGTCTATGGAATTAATGCAGAGTCTAGCTGTTGTGTTCTCCAAATCACTATATCGTGGTGGCCCAGCCAATCCTTAAAATAAAGCTATTTTAATACACACACACACACACACACATACATACACACACACACACAGAGTGATTAAAAAATACAGGTTTTAAGAAGTTGATGTCTTTGTTAGGGTTTCTATTGCTATGCTAAAACTCAACAATCAAAAGTAATTTGGATAGGAAAAGGTTTTTTTTTTTTGCCTTATACTCTCATATCACAGTCCACCATTTAAGGAAGTCAAGGCAAGAAAGAACTCAAGGCAGGAACTGAAGCAAAGGCCATGGAGGAGTGCTGCTTACTGGCTTGCTCCTCATGGCTTGCCCAGCCTGCTTTCTTCTAGCACCCAGGGTCACCAGCCTAGGGGTGGCACAGCACACAGGGAGCTAGGCACTCTTACATCAACCACCAATCAAGAAAATGCTCCTAGGCTTGCCCACAGGCCAACCTGGTGGGGGCATTTTATCAACTTAGGTTCCTTCTTCCCAAGAGACTCTAGTCCGTGTCAAGATGATGTAGAACTAGCCAGCCAAGTTGGATATTAGAATCCAGAGATAAACAGAGTAGTGGCTATTAATTATTGGAGTAAACCTGAAAAGGTGACCTATGTCAACAGTACACAAGTGAAGTTATGATTCATCCAAGAAATATACTCAAAATATTTTAGGAATTCGACCGAGGGTCAGGGACAGCTCAGTTGGTAAAGTGGTTGGTGCACAATCATGAGAACCTGAATCTGATCCCCAGAACCCACATAAAAGCCAGGTACAGTAACACACCTCTAATCCTAGCACTGGTGAAGCAGAGACAGGAGGGTCCCTGGGGCTTGCTGACTTCAGGATAATGAGAGATTATCCTGTGGAAGGGCTGGAGAGATGGCTGCTCAATGGTTAAGAGTACTTGCCACTCAGTCTTTCAGATACCAGAGTTCAGTCCCCAGTACCCGCATCAAGCAACTCACAACTACCTGTAACTCCAGCTCCAGAGGATCTGACACCCTCTCTGGCTTTTGTGGACACTGACACACATGTACACACATGTATACACACACACACACACACACACACACACACCACAAATAAACCTTGAAAAAAACACTAAGGTGGAAAACAATTGAAGAAAGACACTTGATGTCAAACTCTGCCCCCCTCACACACAGGTACACATACAAATTTAAAAGAATCCTGTAGAAATTTAAACTGTATTGAAATACTATCTCATCTGCTAGATGGACAATTCTGACAATACTAATAATTAGTGAGGACAAAAGACAAGTGTACCAAGAGAGCTGCAAAAATGCTTACAGTAGTGTTATTGGTGATTGCAAAAACCTGGAGATAAACCAAACAGTCAATGACAGAAAAAAGGAACTGTTCCCTTCATTCAATGAACTCAAAAGAGCACTAAAACAATACACATGTATCAGAACAAGTTACAAAATGATAGAATGACTCCACTTAGATTAAAAGGTGGCAGATCAAATAAATCCCTTGTGTGGTGGCCACACACTTAGGTGGTAAGGCCATAAAGACAGATAAGTGAATGATTAACATATCATACAGAAGAACAGTTACCTCCAAGGGTAGGGAGCTGTCTGTGGACTCAGTGAGGGCAGACAACATTGAGACTCTTTGGCTGGTGGGGAGAACTTGAGTGTTGCTTAGATTATCATCTGTAATTTGTGTATCCATGATATGGCTATGTTTTTTTTGTACATGCCAGATTTCATAATGTAAAATATTCAGATTGCTAGGCCTCAGCTCAAATCGCTTGACTTGGCATCTTCAAGAAGTATTTTCTATAATATCTTTATAAACCCCCATGCATTGCCCAGTTAAGAGTGATTTACCTATGCCTGTTCTCACACAGACCAGACACGGATATCCAGGAGAGGGCACAAATCAACCTCACACTATCTCAAGAGGGTCAAAGAAAGCTCACAAGAATGTATAGAAAGGGATGGTGCCTAGTACGTCTGTAGTGATGACAGGGTTTGAGGATGGTGTAGAGAACAAATCCAAGGGCACTAATTACTGTGATGTCACCTCCTCTTTCAGCTCAAATGATAGACTCTGTAGATGTACGAGCCCATGATAACCATGCTCAAGGACTTGAGTGCAGTACAGGCTCTGGTCAGAGCTTTTGCTACAGACACAGAAACACGTCATGGTGGAGAGAGCCATTGCTTAGCACTCATCATGGTAGACATGTAGACCTGCACATGAAAGTGTAGACACTCTTTCCTTCCCTTCGCAGAGTCCTGGCTTTCCCCTCACTAATTTTGAATCCAACAAGACAGTGAAGGATAGCAAGTCCTAGTTATGTCCAGTAAATCCATTCTCATTTCTGTTTTCACTTCTATTCCTAGCTTGGATAGAGAGACCAGAAGACTGGAGTGGGGCTTAATGTTTTCACATCACCCTGTAAAAAACTCTCCAACTATGTAACCAGTACCACGATTCAGGTGTCTACTCTTCAGGTCCTGAAAATTGGGCAGGCGATATTCATGAACAGCTTGGGACTGCTGAAAGCACCATGCAGAACAAGCATACAGCCTGAATATTCATGAATGGCTCCGAAACACACATTTAACCCAGTTGTATGGCACCTTCCCCATTGAGATTGGCAGATTCAGCAAATAAAAATGCAGAGCACACTTGAAGTTTTCCATACGGTTGGAATAGGTTTTGGTCTGAGTATGTTCCGGGAGCATCACCTGAGACATACTAAAAAAGTACTTATTCTTCTTTAGAAATTCAAATCAACCAAGTGACTCGTGTTTTTGTTAGCAACCCCATTCCAGGTGGACAAACAGACCAACATGTTATTCAGTGTCTTACCCTGGGAAATCTATGCTGAAGAGTTCTAGAATTCTACTCTATTACTTGGTAAGAGTAAAAGGCTGGATTCATCTTACAATTAGACTCACGTGTTCCATGGTCAAGGAGCCATGGAGAAGCATAGATATTCAAAGTCTATTTCCAAGAAGCCAAAGGCAGAGCAGGGTTGGGAAAGCCCCCTTCATTTCAAAGGAAATAGGCAGGTGAGCCTTGTCCTGCCTGCCTCACCCCCACCCCCCCAGGACACTCTCCCCTTACCTCTGGGTGTCTCCTTCGAGCGGTCTGCCTCTGGCCCATCCAACAAGTCCATCTGCGAGGCCTCCTCAGAGGGCACACGACGCCAGGACCAGCTCTGGTTCCCATGGTTGTGGAGGGGAGGGGAATATTCCAGCTCACAGGGGAAGTCAAAGCTGCATTCTAGACCTGTAATGACAAGGAAGGTCAGAGAACAAGCTGCTTCCCAAACATGGGCCCTGCCCTCCAGGAGGCTAGCCCCTTCACCTCATCCACAGCCTCTGCCTGTCCGGGAGAGGTAAGGTACAATTCTTTCAGTGACCAATGCTCCAGGTCGCCGAAAGGAAAGAAAAGATGTCCTCCCCCAGATTCATGGGACAGTGAGAGGCTGTGCTTGCCATGGCTCTGGGAACAGGGAGAAGCTGTCACTCTGGATGAGCACAGCTCATCTGAGCAAGTTATGTCTGAATTTGAGTCTGCCTCTGGTATTTACCAGCTCTCTGGCTTCCAATCCCTTCCTCCCTGTTCATGGGAAGTGATGCTATAAAGCCTTAAGAAGTGTGTGCAGGAGAAGACCTAGGCAGGCCCTGCCCTGCCTGACTGAGGAGTCCCAGATCAAAGCAAACCCATGTTACTCCCAGCCTTGCTTTGCTGCTCTCCCTCTGTAGCCACTCACAGGGGCAACACTATGAGTGGGTCCTGGCTTACTCTCTCCTAAAGGAGCACAAGAGACAGCCACTGTGTACGCAAACATAGGGAAAGGCAGTGGGAAGAAGCCTTGCCCTGGGACAGTTGTGTTTCATGTCAGCTTGTGTGCAGGGGAAGACATCATTCTGTTAGGCACTGTATACTTGCCTCCCATTCAGGGCACACGGGCCTCGCGACATCTCTTTTCTCTCCTTATTCACCGTCTAGTATCTAACATGGTTGAAACGCTTTGCATGGGATAGGCTCTCAGAGCAGGATGATGGATTCACAGAGATGTCTTCTCATGTGCACACTTTCTTTATCAGCAAAACAAAGGGTTACAGACTAGATGATTCTAGAAATGACTAGCTAGTGAAACTGGCACGCCACCTTTGTTACTGATTTGCTGGTGACCTTCTATAAGTCATTTACCCTCTCTGGGCCTCATGTTCTTCAAACAGCAGAGCGTGGCCAGATGTTTGCCAAAGTTCTTTCTCAATTTAACTTGTGTAAGATTCCAAAGTCCTTGCTCTTAGAGGGGTTACTGCTAATTTGATGAATCAATCTATGGTCCTGCTAATGGGTGCTAACTCCCAATTAACACGGGGGCTTTTAAACAGCTGCTTCTGGGGCCACTCTTTCCATATGCAAGAGAAGCCTGGTACTGGGGATTTCAGACTGGAGCAGAGAAGCAGGGTTGACGCTGGCATCAGCAGCTAGTCGGAGGAGGATCCTGTAATCATATCTATGGGCAGCTGGCCCTTCCTGGGAGTGGGACTGACATGATTCCCACCGACACAGCCAAACTACCTAAGCTAGAGGGGGGAAATACTCTCAATTACACTTCTATTAAGTGTCTTTCTGCTTCTGGGCAATAGAGAATTGTTCTGTGTTTCCCAGTGGCTCTCCAGGAGCTGTATCCTACGGTCCTTAGGTTAATGCCACTCACCCTTTCATGGTGCAGACTATTTATAACGGGGAGACGGTGCCTTGTTTGTGTTGACATGTCTCTTGATGCCTTGGTATCTGATCAGCACTGAAGGTGGTCTTCCTGCCTCTGAGGGCTGCAACGCTGCTGCTATTGTGTGTGTGTGTGTGTGTGTGTGTGTGTGTGTGTAGGAATTGCTAGTTTTATTAATCAATCTCTCTCTGTTTCTCTCTCTCTGTCTCTCTGTCTCTCTCTGTCTCTCTGTCTCTCTCTCTGTCTGTCTCTCTGTCTGTCTCTCTGTCTCTCTCTCTCTCTCTCTCTCTCTCTCTCTCTCTCTCTCTCTCTCTCTCTCTCTCTCCAGAGTCTCAGGTATCCCATTTGGCTTCTAACTGGTCTATGTAACTGAGGATGATGAAAAACCCCTGATCCTCCTGTCTCCACTTCCTGAGTGTCAGGATTATAGGTATACAATCCTCATTTATGTGGTGCTGGTGAGCCAACCCAGGACTGTGTGCATTCCGGGCAAGCACTAAGCTAACTGAGTCTCATCCTCAGTCCCCTCATCTTCAGCACTGGCTTGCTAGACATCTTGCTTTGGTATCAGAATACCAGGAGGAAACTGGTACGGTACCTTGTAATACCAAAATGGCCCTCAAAACGAATGGCCTGGCCATTACACATGGCTTTGGTAGAGAGGGCCCCAAAGTGCCATTCACATTAGTAAAGGTGAAAAGATGAGGAAAAAAAAGAGAGTGCGGCCACCCACCCCACAGTGACAATTACTGGTGCCGTCCCCAAAGCTTCAACTTGCACGGCTGTCATCTACCGCATCTCTTCTCCAAGTAAAGACGTCCCAGTTCTGTTTGAGACGGAGATGTGCTGGGCCAATTCAGACACTGCCTGGCAAACGTGCCTGTGTACGTAATAGGCAAAGAGACCTCAGACTGCGCACCATCAATTCTGGGATGTCTGGCCTCTGGGGAGTGTGATAAGCCACTGTGTTTGGGTCAAATGCCGCCTAGGAAAGCAGGCTATGCAAATGGCCCATCACCAAATGAGTTTGTTTTGAAATTCTCGCTTGGAGGCAGGCCTCCCTTTAGTTATCACAGCTGTACTTCCTGGCTTTAAATAGGAATGGAGTTAATATTGCTGCTCATTTTGAGTGAAACTGAATTGGATTTTTCTACATTCTGATTTAATTTCTTATAAAACATCGAGAGACAGGTTGTTTTTTTTTTTTTTCCCTCCCTCCTAAGCCACCTTTAATATCTTTAGGCAATAATATCTGGGATCATTTTCTCTTATGACACCAGGAAAGACTCCTCTTCCTTGGGTCTTTTCAGAGGTTCTAGTTATAGGGCACCTCTTTTGTCCTCTTCTGACTCAGGGCCTATGAGGCAGGAGCTATAAGCGCTCCTTCACAGAAAGCATTCAGAAGGATCAAGTGAATCATCAAAGTGCTCGGCCTTCCAAAGGCCAGGGTGTGTCCACACCCAAGAGAAGACACTGGAAATCGTATTCGGTGCACCCCTGAGGTTATCTGCTGGGGACCATTCTAAGTACATATTTCCATCACCATAGTTAATCGATAGAGCAACACTGAGAAGTTGTGTGTGGGGGGGGGTTCTCTTCTGTAGATGAGGAAACCAGAGCTCAGAAAGGTTACTTTTACCAAGGCGATAGGCCCTGCCCACCTCCAGGGAGAGCCAGAAGGAGACCCAAGGCTGGAGCACGCTGTAAATCCACGGTTTTCTGTTCACTCCACCATAGCTCCAGAATCAAGATCCGGGGCCAAAGACCACATTAAGTCATGTTTGAGTGTGGTGGCTAACTTCAATTGTCGGCTTATCAGAATAAACAACACTTGGGGCACTGATGAGGCACATCTTTGGGTGTGTCTATGAGGGTGATCCCAGAAGGGAATGCTGAAAGAGAAGAACCCCAAGAGAGGGCAGCACCATGCACTGGGGTCCTCGGCTGAACAGAAAGGAGAAAGTTGGTAAAGCAACAACATTCCTCTCTCTCTGCTTCCTGAACACAATGTGACAGTCTATGGTAATATTTTATTTTTGCTGAAATGTGATTTTATTTGTATGTCAGTAAATAAAGTTGCCTGGGGGTCAGAGCTAAGAGCAAGCTATTTAGCAGAAGTCTGGAAGTGGTAGCACACGCCCTTAATCCTGATCACATGACAGGCAGATCTCCGTGTGTTCAAGGATACAGCCAGCATGGAGACACACGCCTTTAATCTCATTATCAACCATAGAGACCTGGAGGTCTGTATAGATAGGCAGTGACGAGGAGGTCATATGGTTGGGTTTACAACCAATGAGAAGGAAGAACAGAAAGTCAATAAAAAGACAGACACACAGGAAGTAGGTCTCTTTCTGAGGGGAAGAATGACAGTGACAGAGAGGGCTAAGAAGGCGGTCTTGGTCTTAGCTCTTGGCTGCTGCTCTGACCTCTTGGGCTTTTAACTCTGCATTTGGCTTTGTGTTTCTTATTTAATAAGACTGTTCAGAATTACATCTACAACAGTCACCTCAAGCTCCAGTGGCCGCCACGTGTTTGCCTCCATGATGAATTGTATTCCCCTACAAACCATGAGTCAAAACTAACCCTGACTTCATCCCATCACCCCTCATCAAGTGTGTGGCCACAGCAAAGAGGAAAATAATACACCAAGGACCCTGTGAAGAAGGCTGTTCTTTGACTTAAATTCTGCCCACCATTCAAATCTGCAGATTTCTGCACCGCCCTCAGGGGACAGATCCACTGCTCCTCATTGTCAGGCCCTGTACAGCCACTGTGACCCTCACGAGGATCCAGAGATCTCAGCCTTTGCTGCACAGACTCATTTGGTCTATGAGAAGCTAACCATTGAAAAATGACAATGAAGGGGAAAAAAAACCAATTATCATGTGCCAATTAAAACTATAAAAGAAGGAAAAGGAGATACTCTTCCAAACTGCTGAGTGTGCAGCTGCAATCAATCACTGATGCCCGATATTGGTCTTTCTTATCAATTTCCTCATAGAAGAGAGATAGTGGAACCTTCTAGAAATGATCAGCCTGCTGGGAGGAACATGCAATGCTGTAAATTAAGTCCTTGGTAGGGCACAGTCTTGACGGCTCTAGGTCCTGCACACTGCACCTGAAGGACTCTGGAGGACTGTTCTCTAAACCTGAATTTCTGCACTTAAAAATCGAAGAAAAAGAGCATCCTTCCCACCAAACACTCATTGCTGGGGCTCACTGACTCTCCAGCTTCACAGCTGCAGTTCCCCCTTGTCTCACAGCCAAACCGATGAACCTACAGACATCAGTCACTAGCATTGGAAGGAGGCTACAGGTGCACGATACTTAAAGGGAACCTTTTCCCTTCTAGATTCTTAGACTCACTAAAGGAACCTCAAGCAAGTTTTACAATAAATAAAGACAGGAATGAGCTCCTCTTGCCTCTCTCCCTTCCTCCTTTCCCCTCCCCCTTCTTGGTGTGTGTGTGTGTGTGTGTGTGTGTGTGTGTATGTGTGTGTGTGTATGTGTGCGCGAGCGCGCGAGGGTGCATACGAGCGTGTGTGTGTGTGTGTGTGTGTGTGTGTGTGTGTGTGTGTGTGTGTGTTGTACCTATTCCCTGAAACTTACCAGGACAGGGGCCACATTTCAAAACCCAAATACACTAAGAGTAAACCCAAAACATTGCCTCAGTGTAAAATGCCGTCATTCAGGAAAATGTACCATAACTGATCAAGAGTCATGCTGTAGAACAGATGCCTGGAGGGGTTGGCAATGGCCACCCGCTTGAACAGTCTGAATCTGCGGGTGGAAATGGGTGGAAATCTGGTCTCTAGCAAAGTGTGAGACTGGCAACAACAAAACAATCATGCCTAAGGCCTAAAGCAGTTAAGACAGAGGTGGGGCTTCTTAACCCGAGCCACACACCAGGAAAAGACACTTCAAGGGATGGAGTCCTGCTGCTCTCTACACCACCACAGAATGGCAACAGGAAGACCTGGTATCTTCAGACACTGGATCTCCCCTTGGTTGGGCTTAGAAAATCCATCAGTCATCCTTTGTATCCAGATCACCCTGAGGTCCCCCAAATGGCCTTTTGTGTCTAAATCTTCAACCAGTTAATGCTGAGACTTCTCACGGGCTTTCTAATTTTACCTTGGCTCAATTTCAAGGCAAGAAACCAGTAACTACCTTTAGTTTTCAAGACATTGCCTCAAAATCAACCATGTTCTAGGTGACCTCAGACATAGCAGGGGCTTTAAAGAGCAGTTGCCCCACCAAGTTAAGAAGTAAATGTAGAATTAACCAGATGAGATGATGCCATGCTTGTGGGCCCCGAGACATTGACTCTTCATCTCTGTCTAGAGCGTTTCAGAACTCAGGCCAGCAGTTGATCTAGGGTCTTGTCTCTGGCACAAATGTTCATCAGACTTTGGCAGATTCATAATTTGCATGTTCATACCCATCCTAATACAGATTTCAGTTTATCATGAGAAATACTTTTATGATGGCAGATGGCCCTTTTTAGTATTCTTTCGCACCATATTGCATCTAGTATCACCTTCAAGCAACAATCCCAGAACCAGAGGCTATTAGAACTTGGAGTAAATGACATTTGAGGTCAAAACTTTTTCCTCCATTGGACAAACCCTTAGATCCATGCAAGCAAAAGACTAATCCTGAGTCATGTACGTCACTAGTCAGGGTCACACAATACAAAGGGCATTTCCCCTGCTCGGTGAGGGCCTTTTGAATGCCATAGCTATAGGAAGAATCAAGCCTGAGCTATGTGAGTGTCATGGTCACTGACCACCAGTTCTTACTTCTCAGGACTCATTGGCACCTCTAGCTAGCCCCATGCACTTCATGGCATAGACATCCCAGTGTGTTCCTGAGAAGTCTGCTTTGTGTATTTAATAATAAACCACAGGAGGTGTCAGGGATATGTGGTCATGTTCTTGCCATTGGCCTTTAGAGGCATCTGGATTTGAAGCCACAGTTCATTAAGCAGAGCAGGAGAAACCAGCATTCCCCAAACTGCCAGTCCTTCAGGACTATACCAGCTCAAGGGAACTCCCCTAGCAGCTGCCAATCCTGGGGCACAAGCCAATGTCTCATTTCCTTAAGAGATCTGTCAGAACCTCTCAATTGTAGACACTAAGAATCATGAGGGACTTTGGAGTCCATCTGAGATGCAGAAACTGAAGCCAGAGGCAATGTGGGGCTTGCCAAAGGATGCACAGTAGGTGGGTTGCAGAAACGGTGCTAAAACGCTGTGATTTTCATTATAATTACGTAAAGCTTTGGGTAACAAACAAACAAAGCAATAACTTATACAATTAGGAAAATTCTCAAAAATCCACTGGTGTTTGTTGTCGTTGTTGTTTTATTTTTTTTTTCTGGAATGAACTGGCAAACCCACACATGGCTAGGTTTCAAATATCTCCCAATGATTGGATGGCTCAACTCATCTCCAGGAAGGCTTTTAGGGTTCTCTCAAACTAAATCTGCTTTTCTGCCAATAAACTGCTCTTTGATGGCTGCTGGAAGCTCCCTGCTGGTGAGAAGGTCTGTTCATAGGCCAGAAGCTACAGCGAGAATGGGATGAGAGAACACACGAGGCTGGGACAGAAGAGGAGAGATCACCAGCAAGTTCCTGGAATGTTTCCCAGAACTGTGCCAAATGAGTCTTGTGATTTGGGGCAATTCATTTAACCACTTGAGGCTTGGTTTCCTTATATATATGATGGGGAGCATGTCAGCATGAATGACAATGATTAAAATATCGTATCTCCTACAAACTCTATGAACTCACATAAGATAATGAACAAAGATAGGCTTTCTCCTCCATTTGTTTGTGTGTGTGTGTGTGTGTGTGTGCGCTCGCGCACGCGTGTGCACACGCATGCACATGCATATGGGTATGTGTGCATATGAAGGTCCGAGATTTGATGCTGGACATCTTTCTCAATTGATTTTACACCTTACTCAGTGAGGCAGGGTGTCTTAAACCCAGAGCTCACAGTTATGGCTAGTCTAACTAGGCAGCTTGCTCTCTGTCCTCTGTGACTCGAATTCCAGGCAGGCTGTCACAGCCACCTGACATTTATGTGGGTTCTGGCATCCTAAATCAGGCCCTCAGGATTGTGAGGCAAACACTCAACCACAAAGCTGGCTCCTCACCCTGGACATTCTTTCTTAGCTACATGGGTAGATGCCCACATACCACCCAGGCTTCTGTTATGCAGGCACATTACTTCATCATTGGGGATGAACTAAGCTGATTTGACTTGTGGAACTCAAGGAGATGTTGTCTACAACGGGACCCCCCTCCCCCGTCTGTTTTATATCCACCTGTGGGTAAGAGGCACTCAGGTGTCTGGGGAGATGCTACAAGTGTCCTTAGAGGCATATATTCTGCCTGACATCAGGCTTTTTTTTAAAGATATGTTTAAAACTTAGCTTTGCCACCTGCCAGCCGTGTATCTCAGGGAAAACTATTTATTATCTTTGTTCTTCACTCTTCTATCTACAAAACGGGAGTTAAAGCAGAGACCGTGTCATGGGGTTTTCATGAGGAAGCATAAATACAATAAGCGTACACTGGATATCTAGTACGGTGAGGCGCACACAGGTTGACTTTATGTTGTAATGGGCATCATTTCAGCTGTGGGTACAATGGATACATGTGTGGGTGCCTAAAAGCAAGTGTGCACACGCATGTACACGTGTATGTGCAAGCCCAAGGTTAGTGCTGGTAATCGTCCTCCATCACTCTTCATTGAGTCAGGGTTGCTCAATCAAACCAAGAGATTGCTGCCAGGCTAGTTTTAGGTGGATAAAGTGGTCAACAGCAGCAATGAACTCATAGTGCTGAGGGTAAGACTGTGTCAAACCTTGATTCACTCAGAGGTGTGAAGGCAAGGGGGATAAATGAGTGCTCATCACTCAACGCTTCCTCCAGAAGGCCTCAACTGAGATCACGCAACTTCATGCATGGCATTTAATCTGCATAGAGCCCCGTCTCCTAATCAGGAAATGAAGTGGCGAAATAAAGCAATTTCAATTTTCTTCTATAACTACCATGCTAAGACTAATCGCCCCCTTTGGGAAGGTGGCCAAACTAAGTTCTCTAAAATGGTTCTCACCAGCTGGGCAGCAGGAAGCTGGGAGTTCTTCCTTCCATCCCAGGCTTAGATGATTAAGGATTGCAACTTCCTCTTCCTGGGTAATTTCCTAAAGGGACACTTGGCCCACCAGTCACCTTTGGTATTAATCCACCAGCTGCCATCAACATCTGGCCCCTCACTTCATAACACTAAAAACCCAACCTGGCCCCTCTCTGCCCCTCACTCACACCCACCATTCATTTGTCATGGGGGCCTGGGAACTTGAAATCATTCCCTCCCTTCCCATCGTCCTGTGTCCTGGGATGCATCTGGGAGCCAATCATTCAACTCAAGACATCTGTTTTGCTCACAGTCAAGCTGCAGAGAAGATGGGCCAAGTCTCCTTTAATCAATCAATTACATAAACACAGCCTCAGAGGGGGAGGTGTGTGAGCATGAGCTCACGGGGCGGTGGTAGACAGCACAGAAAGCTCAATTCTCATTTCTCTCAGCTGTGGTCATCACAATGTTTCCATCTACACAATCTGTAGACAGAAAAAACGAGATTCTTCTCTTCATCTCAGGGGGAAAAATACTGTAAGTAATTAAAAATTACAGGTATTCTGAAATTAACAACTCTAGCCTCATTTTATAAAGGGAAAACTGAGGCATCTATCAGGTGGCTTGGCCAAGGGGGTAGGGACTTCAGTCTAGAAAAGTAAGAGGGCTGAGGTTTGAGATCCTATTGGTCCTCCAGGTCAGTGACATTTATGCATGCTCTTGCTTTCTGTGAGTGAAGTGGGAGGTCTCAGACAGAATAAACAGGAGTTCAGAGGACATGAGGAAACCTTAGCAGCCTGTGCCACCAGTCAATATGACAGTTCTCTAAGTGGATCTTTGAGACCGAGACTCTTGAGAGGAGAACCCAGGAGAAAAGCTCTGAGCCATGCAACATCCATGGTAACAGATGTAAACTAGTGGACAAGGGGGACCTGAGAAGATGCCACGCGCTTCTCTCACTTACTACTGTGTCTCCGGAGAGGCAGAATCTGCTGAGTGTTGCAAGAAAGCCTGAGGGTTCCCAGTTGATGACAGTATTGAAACAGATGAATTCCAGGCTGCCCTAGCATGTACCCTACCTGTCATGTACTTGCAGCCCAGCTGATGAGATACGTTTGCCCATATCTAACTCTTAAAGTATGCAGACTCAGTGCAGCCAGGAGACACACAAAGCAGCCAGGCAATATGTGCACAGCATCTTGAAGATTGATAAGATTTCAACAGAGAGTAAAGGAAGGTGCAGAGAACAAAGGATAGAAAAAGATTTGAGCTGGACTTGGAACTAACATTGCCCGATAGTATGATTTGGTGAGTTTTGAAACCATATTACATTTTATGGTATCATAATTAAAGATAAGAAATACTTTCAGGCTATGAGAGGGAAAACTAGACATTCACAAGTTTTAAGCACAAAGCTTTGGGCACACATTTATGAATGACACCAAAACACAAGATACTGCTCTCACTGGAGTTCAGAAAGCATTAATGAAACACCTGTGCTCTGAGCACACTCAGATCTTTCCTGACAATTGTCACAACGATACCGTCCCTAAGAATCATGACCATTGACACTTTCTAATGTATTTTATATTTTTGAGCATTTTATACATGAGCGCTGCATCTACATCACCCCCCCTTCTCCCCTCTCCTCTCACTCTTCCCAAATTAATGATCTCTTATTTGATTTTTACTGTTACAAGTATATACGTGTGTGTGTGTGCACGCGCACACGCGCGCGTGCGCAAACATGTATATATAACCTATCGGGTCCATTTGGCTTTCTTCATATGTGCATCTGTCCAGGACAGATGTCTTAGGATTGGGACCTATGCAGGATCTCATCTGATTCTCTCTCTCCCAAAGACATTTGGTCACTTGTGGCTTTTCATCTGGGAGTTGGGGGTGGGAGTAGAGGACAGAATCAAAGAAAGTAGGGCTGTGACTGAAAGTAAGAAAACTCACAAGAATGGGAGCTGAGATCCAGGGTGACTTCCTCTTCCTCACTGTTCTGTGTTTTGTCTTTGGGCAGGTGCTGGGAGACCACCAGTGCAGTGATTAGGGAAGAGGGTAAAGGGGCAACCTGGAGGTACAGCAAAAGCCCACGATTCTCAAGCTAATTGCCAGTGCAGTGACCCCCGGAATCTACGGAATCTAGATTTTGATGTTCCCTAGGTTGTTGTTGGTTGCTTTTATACTCCTTTGGCTCTTTGGGGGGGCCCGCCACCCAGCTCCCAAATAAATCACACAGAGGCTTATTCTTACTTATAAATGCCTGGCCTTACCTTGACTTATTTCTAGCCAGCTTTTCTTAACTTATCTCATCTATCTTTTGTCTCTGGGATTTTACCTTTCTCTATCTCTGTATAATTTTTCTTTCTTTTTTACTCTGTTGCTGGTTGTATAGCTGGGTGATAGGCCCCTGATGTCCTCCTCTCCTTCTCCTTTTCTTGCTCCTTTATTGCTTTTTCTCCTTCTATTTATTCTCTCTGCCTGCCAGTCCCGCCTATCCTTTCTCCTGCCTTGCTATTGGCCATTTAGCTCTTTACTAGGCCAATCATGTGTTTTAGACAGGCACAGTAACACAGTTTCACAGATCTAAACAAATGCAACATAAAAGAATGCAACAAATCTTTGCATCATTAAACAAATATTCCACAGAATAAACAAATGTAACACACCTTAAAATAATATTCTACAATACTAAATGGCCATGAGACACCTACACTAAGCCTGGTAAGAAGTTCATCTCTACAAGGAGGTCACTTTTGCACATTGAAGCAATTCTTGGGGCAACACAACTCTGCTGGGCTGACAGACACCCATGATGTCCAGATAATGAGATAGGTAAAGCAATAATTGGGGCTGATGTATGAGGAATTCCATGTGATAGCCATAACCATGCCTCTACCATAGAGAGGTAAGGTGCAGGGTTTGCCAAGAGGCTGCCTAGGTTTCAATCTCCACTTCGCCACTGTCCTGCAGATAATACAGGCAAATCTGGGCCTTCCCTTCCTCAGATAAAAGATGAAGCTATTTGACCAGACAGCTGTGGGCCCTGATACCTCACAATCCCTATGAATTTCTCACAGATGAAATTATTCTCATCATCTTTCTAAATGGTCTGGCTAAAGTCCTACACAGGAGAGGTCTCTTTTGATGTGTGGTTTTGCATCTGAGGTCGCTCCTGACAAAATATTTCATTTTAAGAGGGCTGCCTCTCACGTCTGTCAGTCATTTTTCTGCCTATGCTTTGGGCACTTACCTTTCTAGGTTGGTTAAAAATATTCTGTATACAATAGCTTAGGTGTCCCAAAGCTGTCAAAACAAAACTCGGCACCTCACTCACGGCTGCTGAATGTAATTCTTACAGCTGGAGAAGAGGGGGAAAAAAGACTTCCCAACTCTCTGTTAGGATTCTGCTGCCCACTCCAGTTGCATGACCGCACATGCACAGTTCAGCAGCTAAGCAAGGGGCCTTACGACTTTTGACTTGCATCATTAGTGCACTGTGTGATTGCGCACTGCGTGCAGCATGGTCATATAATCAGTGCATGCATGGCGCAGCTCTGTAACCCTACCTGTGCATGTGCATGGGAATCCTTAAAAAGCCAGACATAGACTCTTCCTCTTGTCTCTCTATTCCCGCCCCCCCCCTCTCTGCTCATGCTTCTTCCCCAGGCCTGGTTCTTTTGCCCCCCCAACCCTTCTAATAAAGCTCTGATACTGGGTTTTGTCGTGGCTCATGCCTCATGACCTTTCTGGACAGTAACCACCACTGCTTATCATTTTTAAGACAACCCTCTCCACTGTCCATTTACTCCTAGACGTCTGGAGGTTATTTCAAATGTAACTTGTCCAACATGGATCTTGCCACCTGTGCTCTCTCTCTCTCTTGATGCCTTGGTTGCCCCCTCTTCTTGCTAAATGTTTCTCCTCTTCTCTTTTTAGTTAATGGTGTCTCCATCCACTCAGTCACTCAAATGGATGCTCTAGAAAGGGGCTCTTTGTCATGATCAGCATCTCCCTGATGGCCCTCTGTCTTGGTTACATTCTATTGTTGTGAAGAGACACCATGGCAAAGGCAGCTTTCATAAAAGAAAGTATTTAATTGGGGCTTGCTTATAGTTTCAGAGGGTTAGTTCATTATCATCATGGTGGGGACCATGGCAGCATGCAGGCAGGTGCTGCAACAGTAGCTATATCATGATCCCATCCTAGGAGAGAGACACTGGGCCTAGCATGGACTTCTGAAATTCAAAGCCCACCCTCAGTGACACACTTTCCAAGAAGGCCACACTTCTTTTCTTTTTTTTTGGTTTTTCGAGATAGGTTTTCTCTGTGTAGCTTTGCGCCTTTCCAGGATCTTGCTGTGTAGACCAGGCTGGCCTCGAGCTCACAAAGATCCACCTGGCTCTGCCTCCCAAGTGCTGGGATTAAAGGCGTGCACCACCAACACCGGCATAGGCCACACCTCTTAATCTTTCTAATCCTATCAAATAGTGCCACTCCCCAGTGAGTGACTACGTATTCAAACAAGAGTCTATGGGGACCATTCTTATTTAAACCACCATGCCCTCTGAAGCTGTGCTTTCACAGGGCTCAGGGTCTAAACCCTGAGCACATTCAGAAGCAACTATTTTTCTGGCCTTGTCCCTGCTGCCCCCTCCCAGTTCATCTTCACTCTGCATCACAAAGCTGAACCTGGTCTTGCATATGTCTGTGTTCTCCTTACCCAGAATGCCCTCATCACTGGTCTCTTCAATGTTCCTGGAGACCAAGGCCTCGAGCTTAGTTGTGCCCATCTCTGCAATGTCTACCTCTCTGAGTTCTCTAAGGAACTGAATCTCCTGCCTTTGTGTCCCAGGGTGTTTTGAACATGGCTCCACAGCTGCACTTATCATAGAACAGACAGGGCTACCACTTCCTCCAGAGTCTCTGGAAGGAAGAGAAAGGATCCCATTCGAGTTTATCAGTGATGTTTAGAACACAACCCGGTACACAGTGGGTGCTCAATAATGAATGGTCATAATCATTCCCTGTGTTACTGGAAGCACGGTAAGCGAGGGGGGCGGGGATGATCTAGGCATGCAAAGATGCAACAATAATCAAGAGAAAGGTCACAATCTGAATGAGTATTAGGGGGCTACATGTCCAGGGGTGACAGCTGTTTCCTGCTAGCAGGATAAGGAATATGTGACAATAAGAAATCAGTTAGCCATGGAGATTCATCCCCCCCCCTTCCTCCCTCTCTCCCGTCTCTTTTCTTCTCTGTCTGTGACAAGTATTTTCAGTGGGTTTCTCAGGACCTGCTTTTCTCATATGTATGCTAGTTGGTCAATCATTCCCTTCTCTTTGATTCAGACATTTTTTCCTCTTTGCCGCTCCTTTGCTCAATGCGCCTTTACATAAAATGTTCATTCATATTTATTCGCTGGCTTTATGCATCCTCATTTTTAAAGGCATATGACTAACAGGAGCACTTTAAACATACTTCTTCTAAGCCAGCTGCTTCCTATTGAATTTTTGTGGATTGATTCCATTGGCTCCCAGCAGGTCATGGCCTTGAGGTGACAGATGGTCCAAGTTCTTGGGTCTTGTATGACTGCTGGCATTATTGTTCCCTCTGGGACTCGGAGTTTTTGGTGAATGCATCCAGAGGCTTTTTTCTTGCCATCTTACAGATAAGAATACAGATGTATGAGCTAGGAAATAACTTGATTTCTCAGCTCAGTGGAATGGGGCTGGGAAAGGAACACAAAAGGATCTCCCGGACAGGGCAGAAGAGAAGCTAAGGAAGCTTTCAGCCATGACAACGGTTCACAGGGGAGGCTGGGGGGTGCCTTTCAGTGACGCCAGGCTCCTGGAAGGCCGGAGTGGCTGATTGTGGGCAGTCACATTAAATATGTAATTCCGGAAATATGATCAAACTGTCTTCCTGCTAGAGCTCTGAAGTAATTCCCACAGGGAGCTAGGGAACTTTTGTTTTCCACTTTTGATTCTGTACGAGGTTAATTTTTTTTGAGAGATAGATTTAATTGACCCACTCTTTTCAATCGAAGAAATTGATACATTAACAGGTCGGATGGTGGTGGTGGCAGGGAAAATAATTAAAAAGTCTAATTTTTCTTTCCAAACGCACTAGCCCCTAAATTAGATCAGTCCCACTGGTCCCGAAAGAAGACAAAATTTCAATAGAACTTTCATTCTAAACCCAACAATGTCTTCTGTAGGCTCAGATGTCAGGAGGAATATATAATTTTGTGAGAGCCAAAGTTGTGGACTTGGGGGTGGTGGAGGATGGATGATGGTTTTGAACTTCATGCTTAAAGATGTCATAACAAAGCCCAACAAACAGGACTCCTTAAAATAAGGAAATGTTATTCTCCCATGGTTCTGGGGTAAGAGACTTGAAATCAAGCATTTGCCAAGGCCATGTTGCCTCTGAACTCTGGAGAAGACTCCAATCCATACCTCTCTTTCAGTTTGTATTACTGCTGTAGTGGGTAGCCATTCCAGCTTTGGTCTGGAAGTTCCAACCCCCATTGCGGCTTCGGTAACTATCATGCCTACAAGGTGGGGCCAGGGGAGGGCCTGAAGACCTGAGATCGGGACGCACAGAGCTCTCTTGTTTCCTGGACCTGGACGTGAGAGGTAGACCAAGGGGAGTTCTCCAGAGAACACCGCTGGACTGCGCTGAGTCTTTTCCAGAACCTGCCACCTACCTATCCCTTCATTTGTAAGTTACCCACTAAATAAATCTTCCTTTTAACTACGTGGAGTGGCCTTAGTAATTTCACCAATATACTGCCAGCATCCTTGGTGTTCCTAAGCATACAAAGCATGGCCCCAGTCTCTGAATTCTTAACCACAAGACGTTTGGTGCATATCTGTGCCTATGGTTTCTCTCCTTATAAGCCTAGAAGTCATTTCATGTCTGGGCCCAGTGAATCCCTGTGTCATCATTTTAATTTGATTATAGCTGCAAAGATACTGTGCTAAATAAAGTCTCATTCACAGGTACTGGGGTCTTTGGACTTAAACGTATCTTTTGGGGTAGCATAATGCAACCCATAATAAGGATCATAGTCTGAAATGGAAAAGTACATAAGACTGTTTACAGTGCCAAGAGGCCCAACCCACATGCTTCTTGGGAGGTGAAATGCCTAGCCTGCCAGGAATGGTCTTGATTCAAAGACATCGGATGCATGTTCTACAGAGAGCAAAGGTAGTGTACATCAGCCTGATCCTTCAGCTCCAAGGCTAGGCCATGCAGGAAGAGTGAATGTTCTCTGTGGGTCATCTTTGAAATAACTTTGTGATGTGACAGAACTCTCAGCATGGCGTGAATCTGAGGGGTTTTTTGTTTGTTTGTTTTTTTTTTTTTTGTTTTTGTTTTTAGTTCATCCATTTAGTAGCTTAAAAGTCCTACTAATAAACTCCTTCCACCTTCCATTGACATAGCTGTAAACACGGAATACGAAATAATTTCCCCTCACTACAATTTCATAACTAAAATTTCATAATGCCACTTAAATGAGAAAAATGCATGACAGAGGGTTTTGTAAAGTACCACAGTTTTGAAAAGAAAACAAATGAAAATACCCTTTGCCTTGGTCACCTGAGGAAGAATCTCCAGTTATTCTCTTTAACATATGGATCCAGCCGGGCGGTGGTGACACACACCTTTAATCCCAGTACTTGGGAGGCAGAATCAGGCGGATCTCTGTGAGTTTGAGGCCAGCCTGGTCTACAGAGTGAGTTCCAGGAAAGGCACAAAGCTACACAGAGAAACCCTGTCTCGAAAAAAAAAA
>CABHPH010161753.1:27003-40264 GCA_902168325.1 Peromyscus nudipes | reverse complement strand
TGTGCGTGTGTGCGTGTGTGTGTGTGTGTGTGTGTGTGTGTGTGTGTGTGTGTGTGTGTGCGTGTGTGTGTGTGTGTGTGTGTGTGTGTGTGTGTGTGTGTGTGTGTGTGTTGAGCATACACAGGCCTTTATGTATATGTGGAAGTCAGAGGATAAGTTATCAATACCTGCCCTCTCCTACCACGTGGGTTCCAGAACCCAGGTCCTCCAGACAGGCAGCAAACACCTTTATCCACTGAGCCATCTTGCTGGCCCAGTTTGTCTTGTTTCGTTTGCTTTTTCCTTTTGAGTCACAAAGTTTTAAAATAATATTAATACACATGGCTTTTTTTCCCCCTAGAAGATGACGTCCCTCTTACCAGGTAGGGTACCTTAGATGTAGTTAAGGGAAACAACCCAAAATAAATAGTCAACGTCCCAAGTAGAGGGCATGTGCCTGTCCTATAAAGAGAAAGTGCCAGCTTGACCTCATGTCCCCAGCACCTCCAGTGTGGCAGTCCTAGTGAGCAACCGTGTTCATGGCTCCTCTGTGTCCTCCCCAGCTAAGTAGATGGCTGTGAAGTGTGACTAATTAGGTCCTGCGAGCTGACCTAATGAAACCCAGTAAGCAGGGTCACTGGGGCCACCGAAGCATGAGTCTGCATCTCCCAAGGCCATGTAACAGGATCCGCACCGGCTCCAGAGGGAGGGTCAGGAGACTATCCGGTAGCCAAGGACACTGCTGGGGCTTCAGAATAACAGCATGAGGTTGTAATCGAGCACCATCCCGGGACATTTAGCTAGGTGATCATTTCATCCATCTTTTATTCATAAACATAGGGACACGTCTTCTTCGGCAGTACGTTTTGCACTGGTCGGGTCCCGCCTGCATTCTACCAGCCTTTTCCTTCCTGTCACGGGAAACGCACCTGGCATGAGACATCTTGTCACCATGGATGTCATTGCCCACCCTGGACTGGCACAGGAGGGAACGGTTGCTCCCTAAGCCAACATGAGCAACTGGCATTTCAGGGCAAGTGTTTGAGGTGCTCTTCGAACCCCCATGAAGGCTGAAGTTGACAGAGATGTGGGACAACCCTGGAATCTGAGGCAGGAGTAGACCTCACTGCCACATGGGTTTTGTTGTCTCGTGTGCTGGTTTTATTTAAGCCTTGGAGGAGGTTAAAAAGAGTAGACTCATCGTCCTGCCTCTTAAATGTCAGCATTTCAGTGGGAAATCCTTAGCCATGGCAAATCCTTCAAACCTCCCGGGGAGACCCCAACCACAGAGAGAGCCCCGCCTCACCTCCACATCTCCTTCCCGTAGTGTGCTGACCTCTCCCCCCTCAGCCCTAACTGAGTAGTAGAAATGTCAAGCTTTTCCCAGACATGTCTCAGTTCCTTCTGAGGTCTGCATGTTACTCACGATCCTGTTCCGGGCTCTAGTGTGTCCTTTGATACCTGGGTGGCAGGCTGGAGGAAGACTTCTGTTTCGGCCTCACTAGCTAGTCAGGCGTAATGAATGTCCCGGACCTCGAGAACCTGTCTGTAAAGTGTTGGTAACAGTAGCAACATGAACTGATATCATTATCGTGATAGTTAAAAGAGCATTAGCTGTTTTTTGTGTGTCCCCTCTCTCTCTCTTTTGCATAGTTAAATGAGCATTAGCTGGTTTGTGTGTGTGTGTGTGTGTGTGTGTGTGTGTCCCTTCTCTCTCTCTTTTGCATTTAGTGGGGGAGGACAACATGCCAAGGCGCATATGCAGCAGCACAAGTCTGGAGGTCAGAAGACAACTTTGTAGCGTCTGTTTTCTCTTTCACCTTTGCTTAGGTTCTTGGGGTCATCGCCACGTTGCCAGGCTTCTGCAGCAAACGCTCTGTTCACTGAGCCCACCTCGTCCATCCTTCCAGTCCCTTGAGTTTAGCTGTGTCCCGTTATTTTTTATAGAGGGAGGGGAATGATGGATCCTGGGGACATCCGTCTTTACTTCAACTCTAATAAAAACAAAAGAACGCAACGTTTGGTACAGCATATCCTAACATTCAAGTTTCTAGATCAGAAATTTTCAGAGTGTGATCTGGGAACCCCCTGAAGGTCACCAACACTCTGGGAGGGAATCCGTGTGGATAAAACTATTTCCATCGTAACGTCGTGGTGTTATTCTCTCACTTTCATTCTTTTCTAAGTGTACCGAAAGCCCCTCTGGTCTACTGTTTTACTTCCACAAACTGCAGTCGCACAGAGTCAACCATGGTCCAAAACTCTGAAACGGAAGGTCGCAGAAACAAGCAATTCACAGATTTTAAATTGCATGCCGCTCTAAACAGTGTGAGGATATCCTGAGCCATCATGCTTGATCTCGCCTGGGCTGTGAGTCAGCCCTTTGTCCAGTCCGTCTACCTATAGGGCATGCCCTACCTGCGCCTCACTTACTAGCCAGCTGGGTCATCAGACCAACGGGCACGGCATCCCAAATGCTTGTGTTCAAGGATACCTTAACGTATTAATCTGCCTAACACACAAGAGCAGTGATGCTGGCAGTATTTGGCTATGTCTAAGAGAAGGTGTAAAATGTGTCCCTTAAGTGAAAAAAATGAAAGCTTTTGATTAATGAAAAAAATATACCAAGTTTATTAATACGGACAAGAACGAATCTTCTACTCCTGATATTGTTAAGAATGGAAAAATAACCCATGCTTGGTTTTGCTGTCATGCTTAAGGCTGCGAAAGGTATGGCTGGATGGGCAAGATGGCTCGGCTGGTAAAAACACTTGGCACACAAGCCTGATGACCTGAGTTGGATCCCTGGACTCCACAGGCAAGAGAGAGAACTGACTCCTCACCAGAGGTCATTCTCCAAGCACACGGCACACGCACACACATGCACCACACGGCGAGACACATAGCAATAATAAAATTAATTTAAAAACAAGTTACAGCCGCAGAGCCAAGTATGGTGGCACGTGCCTGTAACCCTGAAGCAGACAGTGCAGATAAAAGTATCCGAAGTTCAAATCATCCTAGGTAAAGTTTGAGGCAAGCCTGGAATTCATGAGACCGTCTCTAAAGAAATAAAGTTATAGCCACGTGTGTAGTACATGTAGTTTAGCTAAGATGGAAAAGGCATTACCATCTATGGTCTGGTACTATCTGGGAATCCACTGGAGATCTTGGAATGTAGTTCCCAGAGATAAGTGGGAGTGGGTGGGGGGACTTCTATTCAGTGGAATTTCCTAGAGGCTACTAGATATATGATGATGTCATCACTTCGTCCTTAATGGAACATGCGCTCGTACATTCCTGCCTTTTACATTCCTCGGTTATCATTTTGGACATGTTAATAGCTGTGACCTGCCTCTTCACTTTGGGACCCACCCACAAGTGGACCACCTACAGCTGCTCTCTGTCTTTTGCCCTGTGCTGCAGGCTGTCCGGGTCCGAGTTCCCCGCAGAGGACTGGCTATGGAACTATGAGAAGCAGGGCCACCGGCACTCAGTGATGAGGAGGGTCAAGCGCTTCCTGAGTACCCACGAGCACCCTGGCAGCCCCAGGAGGAGGACTTTCGGCAGGCAGGCCAGCGACAGCTCCATGTTCTTCCCCCCTAGCCCAGCTCGGGATTTGCTGGATGTGCCCTCCAGAAATCCCCAGCGAGCCTCACCCACCCAGAAGCAATCCCAATCCCGAGAGGGCAGCCCTAAGTTGCATTCCAGCATGGGAGAACTGTCCACCATCAGGGAGACCAGCCGCACCAGCACTTTGCAGAGCCTGACCCCGCAGTCCAGTGTGAGGGCCTCCCCTACCAAAATGCCCCGGGTCCCTGAGGTCTTGATCACAGCGGCTGAAGCACCCGGGTCCTCATCAGACAGCCATCACCAAGACTCTGCTACCTCCATCTTGAGCCTCGAGTTCACTGGGGTGCAGCCAAGCAGGACTAAACAGCAAGTAGACCCTTCAGGGAAGGCGACGCCACCTGGGGACCCCAATCCCCAGACTGTTTCAACCAGTACTGAAAGAGACTTGTTCAAGTTTGAGGAAGATCTGGATGATGACAGATTCCCACAAAGGTGGAGCCTTCCAGAGTTACGGGACTCCAGGCACACCTCCCTGGGAAACTTAGGTCCAGATCCTGTGAACCCCAGGCCTGCTCTCTTACTTGACACAGAAACATCCTCAGAGATCAGCGTAACCCATCCTGGGGCTGGTTCTAGGGTCTCTCCTGACGTCCTGTTCTTAATGGAAAGCTTGGACACTAAAGAAACAGACATCCTGGAGTTTAACAGTGAGCACCCTGAAGAATCCCCTAAGGGAACACCACAGCGCCCCAGGACCTGGTTCTAGCTCACCCGCCTGGGGACACCCCTCCAGGAGCTGGCCAGTGTTTAGAAACGTGATCCTACCGTACAAGCTACTTAGAACTCTGAAGGGCATTATGATCCTGCAAACCTCGAACACAACCACATCGTCTAGCGCAAGGGGGCTTTCACGGAAGTTGTATGGCCCAAAATGAATTCTCATAACCAAATAAGGGATCCCATATAAATGTACATGGCTTATACATCCATACATGATTAGCTTTGGAAAGGACCATACAGATCATAGTCCAATCCCCAAGAAACAAAGGCCCAGGCACAAAGAGTCCCGTTTCTTTCCTGTTTCCTCCCATACCTCTCTTCCTTTAGTCATAGAGACAAGGCTAGACCATGCCATGCCCAGAGGCCCTTTCCACTCACAGTTATTTAACTGGATCTTCCTGACCACCTCACTCCCGATTCTGTTATTATCATCTTTCCCTAACTCTTGAATTTCCTCGGTGTCAGAAAGCTCCCTTTCTCTTCAGTTGACTATGTCTACCATCTGGTCATCTTTTTCCTCTCTTCCTCTTTATTCTCATACATCTTTCCTCCGCCCTTTTCCCGGGTCTAGCTCCTCCAGTGACTCTAATCTGTCCCTCTTTCCAGGTTATAATAGCTTCTCTTTCCAACTCTGTTGCTTACTCCCCATCACGGTGTTCACACTCTGAGACACTGGTAAAGACTGGTACAGGAATCTAACACACCCAACCCCCCATGCTTCTAGCCTTGCAGTAAGAGGTGTACGTGTGCGGACGCTATCCACCATCTCAAACCTGCTGCTTCTGCTCCTTCATGTTGGACTCCCGAGAAGACCGAATCAAAGAGGATATGAAATCCGCACAGCCAAATGCTACATCACCAAAGGATGACATGATCAGAGAAGACTGATTCTAAGAGGGTATGAAATCCACACAGCCAAGTGCTACATCACCAAAGGATGACATGGTTTGGATCTACTGAGCTCATACACAGTCTTAAGCAAAAACACTCCAATTGTGCCACAGCGTGGGACCAGTAGGAGATTGGAACGGTGTGGATATTACAGGGTCCCTGGCCACACAACAACAGACTGTTGCCAACTTCCTTTCAGAAGCTCTTAGGTTATGTTTTGCAAGCTCCCAGCTTTGAAAGGCTTTGCCTTTCCGAGTGCCATCTTTTCTACCTGTCATGTAACAAAGCTTGATGTGTGGCTTCAGAAGCGAGAAATTCTAACAGTGATCGCTGGTTGGCTGACTCAGTGCCCCATGCAGCTGGATCTGAACTCCACATATGAGTTCACAGTCCTTGAGGGAGTCTTATGAGACCGATAGACCATTAGCTCCACTTTAAAGATGAAAACAGGGGCATTTCCTGAGCTCACCTAGCCAGGCTTAGCTGCTCAAGAACCCCACACATCCTCACTGTGCCACAGTAGGGCCTTGAATCTGCTAGCGATTTGCGCCAAATTCTGGAGGATGCTTCAAGGCGGCTAATCACAGGTTTATGCCAAACCTTCTCAGCCTTGGAGACATCTCTGGATCCTCCCCAAAACAGTTTTCAGTCACAGAGGTGAGCAGCTTTTTGTCTTTGAGGGCCAATGGCAAGGGCCATGGTCCTCTCCTGGCCATTATAGAAACCGGCAGGAACATCTTATTCCTTCCCCCACTACAGAGTCCTGATGTGCTGTGTTCTAATGACCACATTCACACAAAAGCTCAAATCTCAATGGGCCTCTCAAGGGGCAAAAAGCTATGACCCCTACATTAACAGGCTTTTCTTAAAGGACTAACATGGTATGTTATTAGAGGAAATGCTGTACATGCATGGTCCTCTATGCTGATCCACACCATCAACTCCCAAGAAAGAACTGTAATCTCCAAACCATCCCAGACAGACAGACTATGGGCTCAAGCCCCATTGTGTTTCTAAAAGGCCAGAATGACCCTTTCCCAGACAACATTGTCTTCATACACTTTCTTGAGTGCTTCAATGTAAGCACCCCCCGCCACACACACACACACACACACACACACACATACACACACACACATCTGCTTCTCTTTGGCTCTATTTGCTCAAATACAAGTAACTTTCTACTTAGCTGTCTTTGAAGTATAATCAATTTTCACTCTTAAACCCAAAGTTATCAACTACACATAGAAGGATAGTTTTATGGAGAAATGGGAAGGGGTTCATTTATCTATTCCTGGGCCCCTCTTCTCCACCTTTGTTCCTGAGAATTATTTAAGCTCCTCAATATTTCTTCACATTTTGAGATGGCCTCCCATTTTCTTCTCACACTAAAAACTGAACTACAACTCGCCCAGTGAGCCCAAATGAGGAGATTTTTCCATTCTAAAATGAGTCTTTACCCTGCAGGGCCAGGGCTGCAAAAATAAAGGATTTATTCTCTTGTGCCCGATTTTTCACCTCCTGAGCTCTAGAAAATTCCACCTGTTAGACAAGCAGTCTTATGTCTCCATGGCTTAGTCTTTAGGGTTTGACCAATCCAAGAACAGGCTTTTCCTGGTCGCGTGTTAACCTAATCTGCACGTGAACATAAGATCTTACCTCTAAAATCCAAACCCAAACAAGCAAACAACAAAACCTTGAAAAAGAAAAGGGCAGGCCGGCCGGCAGGAAGTTAAACAGATACATGTCCTTCCAACCATTAGGTTCTCATCTACAAAATGGGCTGCTCTCTCGAAGGTTTCACAGCCTTTATTAGCCATCATGAACGTTGAAGGGAAAGGTTGGGGACCTCAGATTGCCCTGTGTGACCAAGAGGCATGACTGTGACTGGTGCTCCAAGGAGTCATCACGGACTTCTCTTCTTACTACGATTATCTGTGCTTCAGAGTCCCCTTTGTCTCTGGGATTCTGATCTCTTTGATTTAGGAAGATCTCCTAACAGTCACAGGATTAAGCCCCTGACATATTGACACCGGGAACCCCTCATTCACTCACTCAGGAATCCCATAAAAACACTAAACTGGAAGCCATAAAAGGATCTGTGGGGTTTAAAAAGAAAAGGAGAAAATAGATAGATAGATAGATAGATAGATAGATAGATAGATAGATAGATAGATAGATAGATAGATAGATAGATAAAGATGGTTCAGTGGTTAAGAGCACTGGCTGCTCTTCCAGAGGACCTGGGTTCAATTCCCAGCACCCACAGGGCAGCTCACAACTGTCTGTGACTCCAGTTCCAGCTGATCTGATGCCTCTTCTGGCCTCTGCAGGCAGTGCACGCACATACTGCATAAATAAATTAAAATAAAATAAAATAAAAAATGAAAGAAAATGCCCTGACACGGCACTAAGAGACAAGGAACCTCCAGCGGTTCCCTTGAGTTTATTTTCTGTTGACCATCTATCTACTGCGGGGCATGCAGCCTACCCTTGAGAGTAGTGTGTTTCCTGGTGAGACTCCCTTGGAGAAAACTACATTTTCATTATCAATTGGATAATTCTGGGGTAGGGATGGGGGCCATGTATCTACTTCTCCTTTTCTTCAGCTCTAGGACCCCAACTGATATAGACTCGTGCGGGCCCTGTGTGTGCTGCCTCAGTCTCTGAGTTCATAAGGGCATTGGTCCTGTTGATTTAGAGGGCCTTCTTTCCCTGGTGTCCTCCATCCCCGCTGGCTCTTACACTTTTTCCACCTTCTCTTCTACAGGGTCCCCTGAGCCCTGAAGGGAGGGATTTGATAGACATCCCTTTTAGGGATGAGTCTTCCAAGGTCTCTCATCCTTTGCATCTTATTGGATGGTGGGTCTTTGTATTCGTCCCCATCTGCTGCAGGAAGAAACTTCTCTGATGATGGCTGAGCAGTGCACTGATCTATGAGCATAGCGGAATGTCATTAAGAGTCATTTTATTGCTATATTCCTTGAGAACAATAGTATTTGGTTTTACCCTAGGTCCCTGGGTATCTAGTCTCAAGTTCTTGGTCTCTCAAGCAGTGTTGGGTATGGGCCTTGTTGTTGAGTGGGCCTGAAGTCAAATCAGATATTGGTTGGTTACACCAAGCTTTGTACCACCATTGCACTAGCATTTTTGTTTGTTTGGTTGGTTGGTTTTGAGACAAGGTTTCTCTGTGCAGCTTTGTGCCTTTCCTGGAAGTCACTCTGTAGCCCAGGCTGGCCTGGAACTCACAGAGATCCACCTGGTTCTGCCTCCCAAGTGCTGGGATTAAAGGCATGTGCCACCACCGCCCAGCGATTTCATTTTTTTAACGGCTGAGTAATATTCCATTGTGTAGATGTGCCACATTTTCTTTATCCATTCATCTGTCGAGGGGCATCTAGGTTGTTTCCATCTTCAGGTCCTGGGCATCAGTCCTGTTGTGTTTAGAAGGTCTTGTCTCCTGGATGGTCTCCATTCCTTCTGACTCTAACACAGCAGCATTTCTGGCAGCAACAAACATGGTTGAGCAAGTGCCTCTGTGGTCAGATAAAACGTCCTTTGGGTATGTGCCCAAGAGAGGTCTAGCTGGATCTTGAGGCAGATCCATTCCCATCTTCCTGGAACTGCCACACTGATTTCCACAGTGGCTGTACAAGTTCACGCTCCCACCAGCAATAGATGAGTGTTCCCCTGACTCCACAGCCTCACCAGCATGAGCTCTCACTTTTGTTATTGACCTTAGCCATTCTGACAGCTGTAAGATGGAATCTCAGAGTAGTTTTGATTTGCATTTCCCTGATGATGAAGGATGTTGAAATTTCTTTAAGTGTTTCTCCACTATTCGAGTTTCCTCTTTTGAGAATTCTCTGTTTTGATTTGTACCTCATTTTTATTGGGTTATTTGTTTTCTTGATATTCAGTTGTTGTTGTTTTGAGTTCTTTATGTGTTTTGGAAATCAGCCCTCCATTGGATGTGGGGATGGTGAAGATCTTTTCCCATTTTGTCGTACTGGCAGTGTTCTTTGTCTTACAGAAGCATTTCAGTTTCACGAGATCCCACTTATTAATTGTTGATCTAAGTGCCTATGCTAACAGTGTTCTGTTCAGGAAATCTTCTCCTGTGCCAATGAGTTCAAGGTGATTCCCCACTTTCTATTCTATCAGGTTCAGTGAATGTGATTTTATCTTGAGGTCTTTGATCCATTAGGAGTTGAATTTTTTTGCAGGGTGATTAGTATGGATCTATTTGGATCCTTCTACATGCAACATCCAGTTTGACTAGCACCGTTTGTTAAAGACGCTGTCTTTTTTCCAGTGTGTGTTTCTGGCTTCTTCATCAAAAATTACGTGTCCGTAGGTGTGTGGATTTATGTCTGGGTCTTCAATTTGATTCTGTTTATGAATGTGTCTATTTTTGTGCCAATACCATGCTGTTTTATTACTATAGCTCTGTAGTGCAATTTTGAAGACAGGAATGATGATATCTCCAATACTTCTTTTAGTATTCAAGATTGTTTTAGCTATCCTGGGCTATCTGTTCTTCTATATGATGCTGAAAATTGTCCTTTCAAGATCTGTGAAGAATTGTGTTGGAATTTTGATGGGGATTGCACGATTGCTTTTGGTAGGATGGCCATTTTTACTATGTTAATCCTACCAATCCTTGAGCATGGGAAATATTTCCATCTTCTGACATTTTCAATGACTTAAATTACTATACAAGTCTTTTGCTTGCTTGATTAGAGTTACCCCAAGATATTTTATATTATTTGTGGCTATTGTGAAAGGTGGTGTTTCCCTGATTTCTTTCATAGTCCATTTGTTATTAGTATATAGGAGGGTATGGTAGTTTGAATGCCATTGGCCCCCATAATCTCCTGGGGAGTGGCACTATTAGGAGGTGTTGCTTTGTTGGAGTGGGTGTGGCCTCGTTGGAGGAAGTGTGTCACTGTGGGGGCAGGCTTTGAGGTTTCCTATGCTCAGGATACCACCCAGTATCTTTTTCTACTCTCTGTTGCCCAAGATAAAGGACTCGCAGCTACTCCTCCAGCACCACATCTGCCTGCATGCTGCTATGCCCATCCCTCCCCAACCCCCACCATGATAATAATAGACTAAACCTCTGAAACTGTAAGCGAGCCACCCCAATTAAACGTTTTCCTTATAAGAGTGGCTGTGGTCATGGTGTCTCTTCACAGCAATAAAAATCCAAACTAAGAAAGAGGGCTACAGCTAGGGCTTTCTACTGGGGGACCCCAGAAGTGAAAGTTCCTGTGAAGCCAAGTGCCACAAGAGAGGGATTCAAGGCGATTCTACTCAACCTGGATTTGGTCTTGTTTTGTTGTCTTTTCTTCGTTGGTTGGTTTTGTTTGTCTTTCTAACTAAGCAAAGCAGCGTTGTGTGGCCATCTGAGACACAGACACACAACTGGGTGCTGCAGTGAGTGAACCGGTGGCCCACAGCATGCATCTGATTCCAGACGACCTGTTGACGCCCGCATCCCCCGGTTCACCACAGCCTCCGGCACTCCCCATTGCTCTCTCTGTACAGCTGGCAGCAAAGCCCTCCTTGTTATTCTGGGTTTGCGATTCTATTATTGAGACACCAGCAGCTTCCTACAGACCTCGATGACTGGCAGTGGTGTAAGTACAGAAAGAGAGAATAAGAAAATGCAGAAGTTTGCACTGCAGGTCACTCTGTTAGTGATGTGCCTGCAGCACAAGCCTGTGAGCATGAATTTGCATCCTCATTGACCTACATAAAAAGCTGGGTGTGAGGCTTGAGAGTATGGCTCAGTGGTTAAGGCAGAACATGGACTGCTCTTGCAGAGGACCCAAGTTTGGTTTTCAGCACTCAAATTGGAAGGCTCATAACTGCCTTTTACTCTAGCTCCTTGGGTGTCCAATACCTCTGGCCTCCTTGAGATCACAAACCCATACACAGAGACAGGGAATTCCTGAAGTTTCCTGGCCAGTCAGTGCAGGTTCAGTCAGATATAACCTGCCTCAAATAAATAGATAGATAGATAGATAGATAGATAGATAGATAGATAGATAGATAGATAGATAGACAGAGATAGATGGATGGATGGATGGATGCATGAATAAATAAATAAATCAGTGAGTGAGTGAATGAATGAATGAATGAATGAATGATGGCAGGAGAGATGGCTCAGTGGTTAACAGCACTGGTTGCTCTTCCAGAGGACCCAGGTTTACTTCCCAGCACCTGTGGGGGCCCACAGAGGCTCCCTAGTAAGGCCTTACTCAAGGTCGGATAGTCTGAGCTTGCTTTGCCCAGCAGGGGCTGCATATGGGATGATTTGGCCAAAGGTGTGGTTACCAGGTGTTTTGAAGGGTCTACACTTGTTGATACTTTATACCTCGACCTTGAGAGGGGGAGATCTTTTGTTCCTCCCCTTGCTGATGTGTAAAAAGCTCATCATGATTAAACTCAGGGCGACTGGGTATTGACCCAAGGCCCTCCTGAAGCTATCCTGTGTCTCTGTCTTTCTCATCGTCTCCGTCTATATTTCTATCTGATACTTCCTCATTCCTCACTCCTCCCCCCCAAGAACCCTTTGACAGATCAGAGCTGGTCCCTGATAAGCACCCATGTGGAGAATCACAATGATCTGTAACTCCAGTCTCAAGGCATCTGTCCCCTTCTCCTGGCCTCCGCAGGCACTTCATATACACGGTGTACGGACATGCATGTGGGCAAAACACCCACATAATAACTCAATTAAATGAAGATGGAGAGGCTGATTGAGAAAAGACACCCAGTGCAATCCTCCTTCCTCCGCACAGATGTGCACACACTAACAAGTACATACAACCCCCACTTCCTGCCCCCCCACACACAGACAAAAAGAAAATCAAAGCTAAGCAGCCTTAGGTCATCTCTGTTCATGAATCCCTCACAGCCCATGCCACTGCTCAGATGTCTCCCTACTCTGACCTGCCTTTCCCAGGGTGCTTTATAATGAAGTGAAATGTACAGTCTTAACACTCCCCCTGGCTACAGGACAGTGTGAGCCATCCAAGACACAGGCCCTCCTGACCGGGCCTATTGGCAGCAGAGACATCAGATCAAAGACAACCCGGGAACAGTGTGTCATGGCTGTGTCCCTTTGACTGGAGAAACTTGAGTCTTTTCACTTAAGTTAGCTGGGCCACAGCTGGTGTTCGTGGTACCCAGCAGGCTGGTTGACTCTTGCCGTGGACCGGGGCAGCCAGGAGCCATCGTGCTATTTACACCCGTCACTCCGAGGGCAGCTCTAGAGCAGCTGGCACTGAGAACAGGAACAACTCCAAAGAGAAGGGACATAAAATGCTGGGGGACTTCTGAAGCCGGCCCGGCCTTTCCAAGAAAATGCACAGGTTGGTACACAAAGGAAGAACAAGCAGCCGAGCGAAGGCTGGTAAAATGTTAGGTCAAAGGAGAGACAGAAAAGAGAGAAAGAAAAGCTCCAACCCACTCACAGCTTAGCAAACAGTTTCTGAAAGAGGCAGGGGACCAGAGGTTGGTGAGAGGCTGAATGCCACCAAGTACCAAATGCAAGAGGCGGGCCTGTGACTGTGTTTGAGCTCTCTCTTGATGCTTAGTGGACTGTTCTTAGAGCATTTAAGTAAGCAGGCAATGTTGGTACCTAGTTCATGTGTGATGTAATGCCCGCTACAATGTCCTGGTGAAATTCATCGACAGGAAGGCAACTCACCCTTCCCCAGGAGACCCACTGCGTGCTGGGATACCACACACAGACAGCTTTCTCCATGGTCAGCCAAAGGCCACCTCTAGCAACAGAATCCCACTTGTTCTTACTTCGCTTAGGTGCATCCTTCATTATCACGCTGTTTCCATACATGTATCAGAGAGACGGAGAGATGGCGGAGACATAGCTCGGGAGGTGGCATTAGTAGATATTTAACAACTAAAGCAGGGAAAGGAGAGGGAGAGGGAAGGGAAGGGGAGGGAGGGAAGGGGAGGGAGGGAGGGAGAGAACATCATTTTAGAAGATTCTAGAAAGAGGCAGACC
>CABHPH010161753.1:4459-25365 GCA_902168325.1 Peromyscus nudipes | reverse complement strand
AAATGTAGTTTTCTCCAAGGGAGTCTCACCAGGAAACACACTACTCTCAAGGGCAGGCTGCATGCCCAGCAGTAGATGGTCAACCGAAAATGAATTCAAGGGTACCGCTGGAGGTTTCTTGTCTCATAGTGCCATGTCAGGGCACTTTCTTTTTTTTTTTATCTTATCTTATTTTGTATTTTATTTATTTATACATATTTTTATATTTCCCCCTTTTTACCCTACAGGTCCTTTGGGTCTGGCTTCCAGTTTAGTGTTTTTGTGGGATTCCTGAGTGTGCTAACGGCTGTGTCTCGGCGTCTCTGTTTCCTGTGCCTTTTCTTGGGCTCTTTTCCTTCTTTCTGTGTGTTTGTCCTGGTCCGGTGTGTTCGTTTTTGTCTCATCTTATTGTATTATTAACCCTTAAAAGCCTGTTTGTCTTCTAATGAGACAGAAAGGGAGTGGTCTGGATAGGAGGGGGAGGGGGAGAGGAAGTGAGAGGTGTAGTCAGAGGGGAAACTGTGATCAGGAGATATTATGTGAGGAAAAAATTTTTTTTTCAATAAAAGGGGGGAAATACCCAGCCCTCTCTCACCTTAATATGTCCAGGATTAGTAGTGGGGTCTACCAATAAATTCTGTCTCAAGGATCAAAATAAATAAATAAGAACACATCCTGGGGATCAGTGGCACTGCCCTTCGTGGGCGAAGGTCTGCCCTCCTTGCAGAGACAGATCTGGTTTGAATGGCATGTGGCCTCCTGAAACGGCCAGGTCAGCTTCTGCTTCTTCCAGTTCAAGCTCTGAAAGTGGTTTCTTTCTCAACACTTGGCTGGAGGCTTCCAAATCAGCAAGCAAGGAGACGGCGTTTCTGCTTTCTCCCATCTACCTATGAATCATAATGGTCCATGCTGGGGTAGACTCCCCTGGCCAGGAGTGCCCCCTGGTGGTCATATGACTAACTTTTTTTTTCTCCTCTTGAGTACTGAAGCCAGGCCATCCCCAGCCCAGTAGTGGTTATTTTGATGTTGATAACATCAACATTTATCATGATACAAATGTATAATCAAAATATTTCTCAGATTGTACCCTTTAAGACTCATACGAATTCTATGAAGTCTGCTCTCCTGCAGTTCACATTTTACAGTGTTATGCCCAGATCTCGGGGACCCCCCCAAGACCACCACGGAGACTGAATCCGGCAGGTAAAAGCAAGGAGCCTTTATTATCTTCAAGCTCGAGTCTGGGCTCTCTGTCGGAGGCAGCAGTGAGGGCAGAGAGCCCAGAGCCCAGGCAGGGTAGGGTTTTCATCATAGCAGAGGTCGAGGTGAAATTTCCAGGGCTCAGGACCCTGATTGGCTGACATTTGTCTAGGGGTATAGGAAATGTTTGGAATGTCAGGTGTTTCCTCTTAGATGCAGGCACCACGGGGTGGGGTCAGCTTATGGCTCTTCCAGGGTCCGGTGTTGCCGGCCAGAAGCTGTGTCTGGGCCTCTAAGCCTGTCATGGCAGCTGTGTGGTCAAGCTGTTTTGGGGCTCCTTTACAACAGATTGCTCTTCTCTGGGACATTCAGTCCCCTCTTAAATATTTAAAAATATTTTGAAAATATTTTATTTTATGGGTATGAGTATTATGCCTGGTGCCCACATAAGAGGATGCTGGATTCCCTGGGACTGAAGTTATACAAACATTTGTGAGCTGCTGTGTGGATCCTGGTCCTCTGGAAAAGCAGCCAGTGCCCCTAACCTCTGAGCCGTTTCTCCAGCTCAAGAAAGATACTTTCCACCAAACACTTCCATTTTGGGTGTAAGATTCTTTTCTGATTTCCACAGGTTTGCATTTCCAGCCGCAGGTGTTTCCTGGGGCATCCAGGGCAGTCTGACCTGGAGTTTGTGCCAGTATTTCATTGGCATCCCAGACTGCGCCAGGGCACTGCCCAGAGAGAGCCAGTGTTACTAAGGAGACTGCGTGGTACAGGTCACATGGGACAGATCACGGGCCGTCTGAAGAGCAGGTGCTCCAGAAGGGACAGCTGGGGACATGGGGATGGCTCACTTCCAGCAGTGGTTATTTAACTGTCTGGCCTCAGGCTCAGAGCTTGGTGAGCCCTGGACAGCCAGAAACCAGAGGCCTCAGGCTCAGAGCTTGGTGAGCCCTGGGCTGGAGAAGTTTAGGCTAGGGGGCAGGGTATGCCAGCAATACCCTATAACAGGTAGGGACTGAGGGATGCTGGGAGAACCTGGCAGCCAGGTCCTCTTTGATATGTTAAATAGGTATCTCAGCCTTTTGTCCTAGGCTTGTGTAGCACGAATCTTAAAAGGTCTTATTAATATAAACAAACCCAGAGCCAGGTTTTGGGGTGAATGCTGAAAGATCAGAGAAGCAGAACAAGCCATAGCACCTCACCTTGCCAATTCCTCAGCTGATCCTGATAGACCCACAACACACCCCCATGGTTGTGCATGTCCGGTGGACCTAGACACTTCCGCCTAGCCAGTTCCGGGTCAAAATAGCCATTTCCAGGCCAAAGCATCTCGCGTGACCAGGACCCCGTGGCTTTGCATGTTTGCGTAAGAGCAATGCAACCATGTGATCTGCGCATGCGTGGAGCAGCCACATTGACCTGTTTACGCATGCGCCACACAGCCTTTATAAGCCGGCGCCATATTCCCGGCCTCCTCCTTCTTCTCCACACACGTGTCTCTTCTGTAGGCCTGAGCACTCGTCTGTCTCTCTCATCTTAATAAAACTCTTGTTAGTGGATTCTGTTGTGTTTCATGACATTTTCTCACAAGGTAGGAGCGCTACTAAATAACTAACAGATCCTGTTTCCTCAGACTGGAAGTCTCTGAGTCTTCATACAAATGGATCTCAGCTGAACTGCTGCTAGAAGCCTAAAAGCTTAGCAAGGCTCTAGTTCCTGGTCCTTAGTCTTATATACCTTTCTGCTTCCTGCCATCACTTCCTGGGATTAAAGGCGTGAGTCACCATGCCTGGCTGTTTCCAGTGTAGCTTTGAACTCACAGAGATCCAGATGGATCTCTGCCTCCAGAATGCTGGGATTAAAGGTGTTTTCTGGCCTCTGTATCTAGTGACTGTTCTTTTCTCTGACCCCAGATAAGTTTATTAGGGTGCACAAAATATTGAAGAACACAATATCACCACAGGTTTGAGACCTAACAGCAAGCTTGGGGGTCCCTCCTGCACCTGCCTGCCTGCTCCCCTCTTCTCTGAACTGTTTCTCAGGAACACAGCAAGGACTCTACTACAGCCAACACCAAATATTGACCACATGGAGGGTAGCCATGATGCTGAAACTCGGTCCCAGAGCCTCCTGCACAAGATGTGACCCCTCCCATCTGCATCTGAAAACAGAGAGTGGTGTTAGCCTCTAATGAGCAGCCTGGGCGTGTTCAAATGATGTGCTCTAAAAAGCCCTCAACGTGATGAGTGGCCTGAAGCCAGCTATTATTCTTAAAAATAACCGTGGAATCTTTGCCCAAACTAAACATCATGTTTGCCAAGAATCTCCAGCGTTTCCTAAAACAGAGGTCCAGTCTAACCAGTGTCACACTAATGTTTATTGGGTGCATGTTTGCTGAACCTGTTTGAAGTGGATGTGACTTACTCTATTCCTCGGGTCAACCCAATGATAGTAAGGGCCGCTGCTTCTGTGTTTCACAAACCAGGGAATCCAAGACATGTTAACGATGCACCTCAGATCATCAGAAGCAAGGCTAGTAGTGCGGCTGCAGGGTAGAGTGCGTGACTTGGATGCACAGAGGCCTTGAGGTCAATCGCAAGTATTTAAAACAAAACAAAACAAAACAAAAAATACCACCAACAACAAAAACCCTTGCAAATGGCAAAAATAAGATCAAATCTAACACGTGACAATGTCAAATGTTAGGGAATGTCTGAAGGCCTTTTTCAGGGCTGGAGGGAATGTGAATCGGACAGCCAGTCTGCACAGGGGCCACAGCAATCACTCCAGTTTTAGTGTGTGTGCTGGGGGAGCCAACACAGTACAACCACTTTGGAAGAGAGTTTGGGAGATGGGTAGGTTCTTCGCAAGTCAACTGTACTCCTGCCGTATAATCCATCAGCCCATGCTCTTCAGTATTTACTCAGATAAATCAAACACTGATGTACACACACACACACACACACACACACACACACACAAACACCACACAAAAAAAAAAAAAAAAAACCCTGCAGATGAGTGTTAGTGTTGTAATAGCTTTATTTGTGACTGCCAAACTTTGGAAGTAGCTAGGATGCTGCTCAGTAGGTGAGTGAATAAATATGCTGGTGCATCCAGACAGGACTCATTCAGTGTGAAAAAGAAATGAGCTATGAAGCTGTGAGAAGAGATGCAGGGGGCAGACATCACATTTCTGAGTGAAAAAGGCCAGTCTGAAAAGCGACATCCTGTAAGATTCCAACTGTAGGATATCCCAAAAAAGGGAAACCTATAGTGAAAACCAGTTGCTGGGTGGGAGTAATTGATGGAGTGGGGGCGGGGGGATTGTTTAGGGTAATTGACTCGACAGTACTGTGTACGTCACCGCAGCGGTGGGTGACATGCCGTCATCGTGTACTTTTCAAAAGCCATAGAACGCACCACACCGCGGGTGAACCCTAATGTAAGCTGTGGATTTGGGGTGATGGTGTATGCCAGGGGAGGTTTATCCGTTACAGTCACAAGCCACTCAGGCAGGGGATGTTAACAGTGATTGAGTTTGAAGTGGGAGGGACAGGAAGCTCGTAGGAAATCTCTGTAATTTCCGCTCAATTTTGCCACCAGGAACCTAAAAACTGCTCCTAAAAACGTAATTTTATAGTCTGTGAATGTAGCTGATAGAGCACTTGCCTGGAATGTGCAAGACCCTGAGTTCAATCCCCAACACCACAAAAATAGGTGAGTTTTCAAAGGTAAAACAAAACAAAAACCAGACCTCAAACCTAGGAAGTAGGATCCAGAGAGCATCCCTTGGACCAGTATGCTTTACCTGCCCACAACTATTGTAACTAAAAGGGTAGAAAATCCAACTTTCAGTAGAACTTAAAAGAAAAATGTGTGTGTTGTGTGTGTGTGTGTGTGTGAGAGAGAGAGAGAGAGAGAGAGAGAGAGAGAAACAGAGACAGAGAGAGACAGAGACAGAGACAGAGAGAGACAGAGACAGAGACAGAGAGAGACAGACAGACAGAGAGACAGAGAGACAGAGAAACAGAGACAAAGAGAGAGAAACAGAGACAGAGACAGAGTTAGACACAGAGTGCATGCACTGGACAGGGAGATTGTTAAACTATGGACACACAGTCCCTTGACCCCCCAGGCTGCTGGAACCACTCCTGCCTGGAATGTGGCAATTGATGACAAACACCTGAAGTGTGGTATGAGGCCAGCACCCCCAGGGCCTTCTGTTCAGAAAAGCAGCGGTGAGTCATCTGGACACTGGAAACAGAAAGCGTTTATCAGCAGGCTCATCAAAGAGCCTGGGGAAGGCTCTTGTCCCCCAGAGCAGCCTCCACTCTGGCTGCCCTATTTTTAGGCAGAGGTGATCTTTCCAAGTCTATGCTTCTGATCAAGGAGCAGGTTGGTTCTGTCCTAAGTTTTCTGGACCACTCTCCAAAAAGCCAAAATAAATAAATACATACATACATACATACATATATACATACATACATACATAAATAAAAAACCCAAAGGCCAGCTAGGGGAATTCTGTGGAACATGGCTTTATGCCCCAGGAAGAGAAGTGTAGGACATTGGAAGGCGCTTACTGGCCAAACAGTAGCAACTTGCTAACTCCTCAAAGAATACCATTCAAAGTCAACAAAAAACAAATTTTGCTATAATAGAAGCAAACATCTGTATGGGAAATCACATTCGTTCTCTGGGGCTGTGACAATCGACCCAAGAAAAATCCGTTTAAAGGAGCAAGGTGAATTTAAGCATATGGCTTCAGAGGTTTCAGTCCGTGACAAATATCTTTTGGGCCTTCAATGTAGAAAAACATCCTAACAGCATCCATGGTGAATAATGCAAGGCCAACCAGAACAGAAGTGATTAGAGACTGAAAATGATCTTTTCCAGAGCATGGACCCAATTACCTAACTTTCCCAGTAGGTCTCAGTCTCCTAAAGAGATAGCACCACAGGCTGGTGACCAAACCTCTTACAGATAAGCCTTTGGAGGCCTCGTCAAAGCCAAACTGTACCAGAGACTAAAAAGACAATGTGCATTTTTATATCCCAGTAGGGAGAGGCCGCAGGGAACAGGTAATGGAACAAGAGGGTATAGCTTTAGGTCTCTCTGAAACCAATCTAGAAACCAGGTGAAGGCGAAGAGTGGGAGACACCACTCCAGAGCTGGCCCAGACCCAACTGTCTGAGCATCCAAGGACTTCCTGGAATAATCCCTTCCCCACATCTGATGATAACATTAGTAATAAAGGAAAATAACACAAAACAGCCTCCGTGTGTGACCTACTTTGAACCCATTATCTTTATGACCTCAGCCAAGCCCAATCTGGCAGATAAGTAAACTGAGGTTATGAGATGTTACCCAGGGCGGTGGTGACGCACACCTTTGATACCAGCACTCAGGAGGCAGAGCCAGGCAGCTCTCTGTGAGTTCAAGGCCAGCCCAGTTTACAGAGCAAGATGTTAGCCAATCCCAGTCAATAGCAGAGTTGATAGTAAAACTCAAATTTTCGTGAGCACAGAACCCACATCAGTCCCTTTTTGTTTGCGTGTTGGTCCCTCTAAATGTCTTAAGGGGGCTATGCAAAACCAAAGTGGGTTGGGACTTTGTTCATCTTAACTTTGTGATCTAGAATTTGAATTACAATTCAGACGACAATGCATCTCTCAAGCTTGATCTTCAACCCATCTCCCACATTCAGTCTAAGCTTAGTCAGGATTACTCCTGCTCTGGTGGAAACGCCATGATCAAAGCAAGCTGGGGAGGAAAGGGTTCCTTTGGCTGATACTGTTCACCACTGAAGGAAGTCAGGACAGGAACTCAGGCAGGGCAGGAACCTGGAGGCAGGAGGCCATGGAGGAGTGTTGCTTACTGGCTTGCTCCGCCTACTTTCTTATAGAACCCAGGACCACCAGCTAATGGGTGGCCCCACCCACAATGGACTGGGCCCTTGTTGATCACCAAATAAGAACATATTCTCCAGGTTTGCCTGTAGCCCCTTCTATGGTGCGTTTTCTCAGCTGGGACTCCTTCCTTTCCAATGACTCCAGCTCAGGTTAAATCGACATAAAACTATCCAGCACAGCCAACGACTCCAGGTAAAATTTACCAGGGATTTGTTAACTCTGAAGTCTCCCAGTGGGAAGTTCACGCTTCCAAGCTTCATGGGGCTGTTAGAGACACGAGATCCAACCCTCTTCTATCCAGAGAAGGAGAAAGAGATCACAGGAAGATAAACTAGGAAATGCTGCAATTTCAAGAGACCTTCAGAGTCCAAATCCTGGACCCTTCCAACTATACTACCCCACAGGAAGATGGCAGTTCAAATGGGCGGTGTCTAGCCAGGACTAGAACCAACAGACTCCTCAAGTAGAACAATACTGAACTGGTGCCAAGTCTCCCCTCCCCAGTGGGTGAATGAAAAGGCCCCAAAAGAGGAAAACAGCTAGCTCACCCTGAGGCTCTGAAGGGTCCTCGTTTATTTGTGGCATTTGCGAGCCAGATGCACCCAGATGCCTTATAGTCTCATCTCATCTGCTCAACAGCAGTCACACAACTGGTCCCTTGTCATCCAGCTACATAACACACTTCCAAAGCAAGAGCACCCAGGAAATCTCCAGCTGGTAAGATTCTGTAAGCTCCTCCAGGGCCTCTGCTTCCCAAAAATTATGTCAGTGGTAGAGTGCTCATGAAGATGTGCAAGACCCTGAGTTCAGTCTCCAGGGCAAAATGTATTAGTGCCTTCTAGATATAAATTGTATTAAATAAATCCCAGAGGGGGAAAAAAACCGAAAAGGCATCAGTGGTAGATAACTTGCCTAGCATGTATGAGGCCTGGGGTTCAGTTCCTGAAGAGGAGGGGAAAAAATGCAGACAGACAGACGGACAGATGTGTGAGCTCACAAGACTGGTCTCAATTCACTCAGTTTCACTTCACTTCACTCCAGGATCAACTCAGCAGTGTACACAGGAGCGCCGCCGCCACAGATGAAGACTGTGCCAGCCTCCCCTCATGTCCCCTCGTCCACAGCTATCTGAAAACACACCAGCTCCGAAGTTCTGCTTCTCCTGACTCCGCACCCTCATCCCGCACGCTAGAGGTTGTAATGACTCCTTGGTTCCCAAAGCTTCAAGGCTGCTCCATGAATTCCGGGGCGTTGTAGGATGCTAGGGGTCCTAGTGATGTGACCAGGGCTGCTTTCAGATGAGAGCGAGCATCTACATCCCAGAGAGATTTGTGGTGACATCAGACATGACTGACGGACGGTGTAGAGGGTGCGAAGAAAGCGCTGACACCAGCCAAGTCTTCTCTGTGCTCTGTGTATTTACATCCTCTCGATCTCCATCATCAAGACAGCAGGACCGTCGTCATCCACACAGAGAAATGCCAACTTTTAAACAGGTTGAGCAGCTTCTCCAAAGCCATATAGTCAAAAACTGGTGGGAGTTGGTGCTGAAGGCAGTATCTGAGTGGCACTTGACATACACAAGCGCCTGGGGTCAGTCCCCAACACCAAAACAATAAAAAATGGGAGAAGTAAAATTTCAACCCAGATCTACCTGTCAACTATTGGTGAAATTATTAAGGCCACTCCATGTAGTTAAAAGGGAGGTTTATTTAGTGGCGTAACTTACAAGTGAAGGGATAGGCTACAGGGTCTGGGAAAGGTGTAGCGCAGACCGGCAGTGTTCTCTGGAGAACTCTGCTGGGTCTACCTCCAGCGTCCAGGGTCCAGGAACCAAGAGAGCCAGTGCATCCGGATCTCAGGTCTTCAGGGTCCTCTCTCTGCCCTGCCTTGTAGGCGTGACAGTTACCGAAGCCTCAATGGGGGTTGGAACTTCCAGATCAAGGTTTGAATGGCTACCCACTACAGTCAACCCCCAAATACCTAGATATTTAGGGGGTCAGATCTGTGGATTTCTCTCCTAAGCTCTTCACTCACCAAGATGAGGGAGAGAGGAGAGGAAAGGGGAGGGGAAGAGAAGGGAGGACAAAGAGAGAGACTTCAAAGAGAGGACAAATCAGGAGATTTCAAGAAACAAAGAGAGGCAAAGGGAGACTTCCTTTTTTTTAAAGATTTAATTATTTTATTTTATGTGTATGCTTGCTTTGCTTGTGTGTATGTCCGTGCACTGTGTGTGCAGTACCCATGGAAGCCAGGAGATGTGAGATCCTCTGGAACTGGAGTTACAGATGGTTGTGAACCACCATGTGGGTGCTGAGAACTGAACCCAGATCCTTTAGAAGAGCAGCCAGTGCTCTTAACCTCTGGGCCATCTGTCCAACCCTGAGACTTTGTAAGACACACAATTCAAATTTCCCAGGTTCAAACCCAAAACTTCCTTCACAATATTCATCCACCAACCCATCACTTATTAGGAAGCTTTAGAAACAGCAAGACTGTCAAAGGAAATTATTCTCTTTTTTTTTTTAATTTACATGATGCTTTGAGACAAGGTATTGCTTTGTGGGTCCAAACAAAGGTAGCTTTGAACTCATATCCTCAGTCTCAGTCCCCTGAGTGCTGGTAGCTGGGAACAAATGTATGCACAAGCACAATCGACTGCAACAGAGGAAGTTATTTTGATATTGCTTCTCTTCCTCTTTTTTATTATTATCATCATCATCACCATGGTCATCATCACCATGGTCATCATCACCACCATCATCATCATCACCATCACCATTGTCATTATATTCTAGATGTGGGGTGGTCATGAAGCTCTATGGCACACATGTGGAAATCAAAGAACAACTTTGTGGAGTTGGTTCTCTCCTTACATCATGACCTGGGTTCCAGAGATTGACGTCATACTGCCAGGCCTGTGCAACTGGCAACTTTATCTACGGAGTTATTTTTGCTGGCCCAGAAATTCTTACAAGGCCAGTTATATGAGAGGTATTTCAATACCGTCCCACCCACTGTATTAAATTTAAAGGAAATCTTCCCTGAGATTACAAACAATTTGTCCCACTGAAGAATGTAAGATCCTGGCTGTTCAATCTCTTGGTGATTCGGCGATACAGTCGACTGGCTCACACTGGCACAGACAGCTAAGGCTTCCTCAACCTGAGAACAAGAAACACTGGGGTTCGATAATTCTCAGTTGAGGGGAGGGTTTGTCCTGCACACTGTGGAATATTCAGCAGCACTCCTGGCCTCCCTGATAAATACCGGTGTCACTCTCTCAGTTACAACAGCCAACACTGTCCCATCTACCTGGGAGGTTGACCACGAGGAACAACTGAACTCCAACCTGTATAGCATACATGCATTAAAACCAGCCAAACAAACACAAGGATTCAAACGTTACCAACTGTCTGTCAGAGAAGTGAAGTTGCCGCTAGTTAATGGCATGAGGCTGTAGAGACAACCACCCATCAGTGAAGAGCACGCATCCGTTCTTGCAGAGGACCCAGGTGTGGTTCCTGTTACATCAGATGGCTCGAAACTGAAACTCCCAAAGCTCTCAGAGAAACACACCACAAGGTCCAGATTCATCATAAATGGTCCTTTTAATGGCAGTCTTTGCTCTCAACACTAAATTCTTGCTGCCACCTTGTGAGCAGAGAATGGTAGCATCCCTCCAAACTCATCAAAATCTGACTTACAGAATATAGGAAAAACAGAAATTCTTGCTTTTTTTTTTTTTTAACTTTTAAAATCATAGAATCAGTCGGCAGTGGTGGTGCATGCCTTTAATCCCAGCACTTCCAGAGGCAGGAGGATCTCTGTGAGTTCGAGGCCAGCCTAATCAACAGAGTGAGTTCTAGGACAGCCAGGACGGTTGCACAGAGAAACCCTGTCTCAGAAAACAGGGGTGGGGGTGGGGCCTGGAGAGATGGGGGTGGGGATCATGGAATCAAGCTAATCAAACGCCACTCTAGCGGGAGCTCTGTTTTGATGGATGACTTTCACTTCCGTCTCTATTGATGATGTTTAAATGGACATACATTTTTTCCCTTGTGAGTTGCACTTCTAACTGCTAATACAGTTAATGGCGCTGAACGTGACTGGATTCTTTTGGAGTCTTAACATCATAAAACTCCCACTCAAGACCTCTTCACACTGCATGACTGTTTAGAAAACCACTCCTGCTCCAGCTCTGGGGAACGGCACACATTCCATCTTAATTAAGTCTGCTTCAGTAAACTGTTCACAGTAATCCCATGGATATGGGAAGAAAAATCACTGTATATGATCAGACAGCCACGGGGAGAGAAGGGGGACCCCAGGCTAGCCCTGGAGGTGCTTGTGGATCTTCTTGGCTGTCAACACAACTCGTCTTATATTTCAGGAATCCCTCTCACTTTGTGAATCGAATCGTGGGGCTGGGAAGTATCTACTCCCTGTGACTGAATCTGAAAACTCAACTCCAGCCGTTCCTTTCAGTTAGGGTGGGACAAGGACCAGTGAATCCTTTCTCAGGGCCCCGGATTCAGCTGCTAGTGATGCAGAGAATCGGGATGAAGCTGAAACAAAGCCCGTTCTGCAAAAGAGACAGCCAAGGGTCAGGGCAGCAGCCAGTACCACGGGCGAGAGACACACATCAGCAATCAGACTACTTGCAAAGCATGGGACTTAGGCTGAGCTACCCACCTTCACTCGGGGGCTGGTGTTAAAAGTGCTGGACAGAAGTCCCATGTATTGCAACAAGATTACATGGAAAGTTCTCCACTTTCCCTGGCCTGGTAGATTCCCTGCCAGGGTGAAATGGTATCCTCTGTGAGATGGGGGCCCCATTGTTTGCTCCCAGGTTCCCTGTATCAGAGCATAGCAAGTGCTCAGTAGGTATGTGATGTCGTTATGAAGCCACGTGTTCCTCTTTATGAGAAGCGGAATAAAAGACTTATCTGTGTGTGAGAATTTTATATGCTGTACCCAAGCACCCGGCCACTGCTTAACACTTAGTAGGTGCTCAGTAAACAACAGCCAGCAGCTGTATTTCTATTGTTACCATTCCTAGGGACCACGGGGGAAGCTGCCTCATGACCATTTGTGGTCACCCCTGGCTAGGCTAAATATAGAGGCAAAGTGCAGAGCTTGTCCAGAGATGATGTATTATAACCACGCAAATACGCAAGGCAGGGAGAGGGCTCAAGATAAGGGCCCTTGACATTCAAAGTCTAGCGAGGCCCAAATCACCAGCTTCGGTCATGATCCTGGGAGCAGAAATGAGTGGTGACAGGGAATCCCTGGCATGCGCTCTCCTGGCTGGCTGCTGTGTTCCAGTGCAGGTGTTGAAGGAGGGTCAGGGGTCAGGGGTGACAAAGGCCACCCCACCAGCCCGGCTGCTCTTTCTAAAGCTGGTGAGCTGGGTTCTTTGTTTTCTGGATTCGTTTTACATATTATTATTTTTTATTAGTATTTTAGATAGGCTCTCCCTCTATAGACCAAGCTGACTGGAAACTCATTATGTCATCTGGGTTGGCCTTAAGTTTGTGGCAATTCTTCTTCTTCCTCAGCCTCCCCAGTGCTAGGATTACAGGTGTGAACCATCATGCCCAATCAAGTTTTAATTTTAATATATGCCCTTAAAAAAAAAAAAACAAAAACCAAACAGCACAAAAGGGAGGGTGTAAATGGAAAGGTTAACATCCCTATGTCATCCTAAATCTCCAGGAAGATTACTTATAAATAATCACTGTTACTTAAGAGAAATATTTACTCACACACAAGGATGTACGCATATTTTTTTCATAGCTGGAAATCACAAAAATTGTTCTGAACCTTGCTTGTTTTCTTCCCAACTTCTCCAAAGTATCTTTTCAAATTAACTTATATAGACTTATTTATTTTTAATAGTTAACCTATAATATACAAGGTAATACAACGAGTGAGATCTCAGCGGTGTGGTTAATGTGCTTTTCACTTACCCAGATTCAATGGGTTGTTGAGTGAGGCAGAGGGTTATGTCGAGGGAACCGTTCTCTTCCCAGAACTTATCCAGGAATCAAGGATGACCCAAAGTGCTGCCAGCTTTAGGCTGTGATTTCCATACTCGCTGGCTTCTGAAGTCACCCCAGGTGAAAACACGCGGCCAGTGAATGGGGAAGAGTATGGAGGAGGGTGAGGAGCCTGCTTCCTGTTTTACATCCACAGTCATGTCACGGAGACATTAAACACTTTCGCCTCCATTTCCAGTAGACGGGATTTTTTTTTTTAATTTAATACTTACATTTCTGTGTGTGTGCTCACGAGGTCACACATACACAAGAGCGTGTAAGTTCCCACAGAGGCCAAAAGAGGGTGCTGGATCCCCCAGAACTAGAGTTAAAAGCAGTTGGAGCCATCCGTTATGAGGGTTGGCATGGAACTGGGGTCCTCTGAAAGGGCAGCAAGTGATCTTAACCTTCGAGCCATCTCTCCAGCCCCCAGTGGTCAGAATTCGAAGGCCCTCTGTGATGGCTGGTCTTGTGTGTCAACTTGACACAAGCCAGAGTCATCAGAGAGAAAGGAGCCTCAGTTAAGGAAATGCCTCCGTGAGACCCAGCTGTAAGGCATATTCTCAGTTAGTGATCAACAGGGGAGGGCCCAGCCCACGGTGGATGGTGCCATCTCTGGGCTGATGGTCCTGGGTTCTATAAGGAAGCAGTCGGAGCAAGCCAGGGAAAGCAAGCCAGTAAGCAGCACCCCTCCATGGTCTCTGCATCAGCTCCAGCCTCCAGGATCCTGCCCTGACTTTCTTCAAAAATGAACAGCAAGATAGAAGCGTAAGTCAAAGAAACCCTTTTCTCCCCAATTGGTACATTTTCTAGTTTTCCTTGCTCAGCTTGCTCCTTTTCATTACAGATCTCCACGAGAGTGACCACTAATAACCACAGGACAGAGTCTACACTAGGCTGTTTGGAGACTTCCTCTGTCAACAGAATTAATCCAAAATTCTTCCCTTTAGCCTCAGGCAGACTCTTCAGACAATGGCAAAAGGCAGCCAGCCACATTCTTCACCAATTCAATACCATTTACCAAAATGTCACAAGAATGGTCTCCAGGCGACATACTAAAATCCTTCTCCTCTGAAACCTCTTGAGCCAGGCCCCCCACAGCTCATGAAAATCACACTCTTATTACCACTGTCCCCATGTCCTTCTAGTCTGGCCCATTAAGCAGCGCTTAAAAAGCACTCAATAACTTTTCTAATCCACAGTCCCAAAGTTCATATTACTCCATATTCCAAACAAAAACATGGTCAGTTCAGGCCTGTCACAGAAATGCCCCAGTCCTTGGTACCAATTTCTATCTTAATTAGGGTTCCTATTGCTGTGAAGAGACACCATGGCCATGGCAACTCTTATAAAGAAAAACATTTAATTGGGGTGGCTTACAGCTCAGAGTCTTAGTCCTGTATCATCATGACAGGACATGGCAGCATGCAGGCAGACATGGTGCTGGAGAAGGAGCTGAGAGTTCTACATCTTGACCCGCAACCAACAGGAAGCAACTGAGCTAGGCGTAGCTTGAGAAGAGGAGACCTCAAAGCCCACAGTGACATACTTCCTCCAACAAGGCCATACCTACTTCAACAAGGCCACACCTCCTAATAGTGCCACTCCCTATGAGTTTACAGGGGCCAAAGAAAAAAAAGAAGGTCTGTTTGAGCTGGGAGTGCAGCTCAGTGGTAAAATGCTTGCCTAGCAGAAGTGAGGTCCTGGGATCTGTCTCCAGGGCTGCCAAAACAAACACAAAAAAACCTTCTTTTTGACAAAGGACAAGAAAGGTACCACACCCAGCTGGGCGATGGTGGCATATGCCTTTAATCCCAGCACTCAGCAGGCAGAGGCAGGCAAAGCTTTGTGAGTTGGGGACCAGCCTGGTCTACAGAGTGAGATCCAGGACAGCCAGGGCCACAAAACACAGGGAAACCCTGTCTCGAAAAAAAACAAAAACAAAAACAAACCAAACTACCACAAGCTCATTCTTGAACAGTCCTTGGAATGTTCTGACTGGCCGCTGCTTTTTTTTCAATGGGACACTACTACAGAAGAGAAGCACAAAGCTTTGATGGGCATTTAAAAGCATCTGGCACATTGCACCCTAAGGTTACATTCTAATTAATCTACGCTTTAGAAGGCTAGTCTGCCTCCTCATTTCCTTCTTGTCCTTTGTCAAAAAGAAGGTTTTTTTGTGTTTGTTTTGGCAGCCCTGGAGACAGATCCCAGGACCTCACTTCTGCTAGGCAAGCATTTTACCACTGAGCTGCACTCCCAGCTCAAACAGACCTTCTTTTTTTTCTTTTATCTTTTTTCTTTTTTGGTTTTTCAAGACAGGGTTTCTCTGTGTAGCCCTGGCTGGAACTCATTCTGTAGACCAGGCTGGCCTCGAACTCACAGAGATCCACCCGCCTCTGCCTCCCAAGTGCTGGGATTAAAGGGGTGTGCCTCCACGCCCGGCTTCAAGTGTACCTTTTTAAAGCGAGGAAAGATGTTCGCTGGTAAGAATACAGAAACAAGAAAATACAAAGCAGAAGCCATTGCTTCTGATTATATGTCCTGATTCAGGTTTGTTGGAGCTGGGGAGAAAAATCTCCAAATGATGTAGACCTTTGACTCAACACTTTCAAGGACGAGTCCTAGAAAACCTAGTGGTTTGCCGTGCTGAAGATTGGAACAGGGCCTTGTTCGTGTTAGGTAAGCTCTCTGCTACTGAGCTATCTCCCAACCCTGCTGCCGTCACATCTGTACTTATTTACAAGGGTGCTTATAATAGCCACACGTTATGAGTAACCTATTAGTCCAATGTAAAGAACTGTTGAAATCACTGTATATGCATAAGGAGTACTATACAAACATTTAAAATAATTGTACATTTTACACCTGCAAGTATAAAATACTTCCATGATGTGTTTATTTTTAATTTATGTGTAATTAAAAAAATTAATCACAGGGGTTGGGGATTTAGCTCAGTGGTAGAGAGCTTGCCTAGCAAGCACAAGGCCCTGGGTTCGGTCCTCAGCTCTGAAAAAAAAAAGAAAGAAAGAAAAAAGAAAAAAAATTAATCACTTGTAGCAAAAAGGTGTGAGGACTATACATTCAAGTATTTATAGTTGTATCTGCATAGTGGAAATATGGGTATTTTTCATTGTATACTTCTCCATCTTTGTCATAGTATTTTATCATTGGGGGAAAAAACCAATTAGGAGAGAGTAGATAAAAGAGATCAGGGCATAAGTGATTAAAGGCAAATATGTGAGTTGGACATGACCCTGCCTGTCTGTTGGGTCTGTCACCAGACACTCAAGTTGCTATCAGGAGCACTTTTCACTGTCAAAGTAACTGGCCTTTGTCACAGAATTCCGGGCTATAAAGGGAGGGTACAGAGGATCCAGGGCAATCAGCCCAGCCAGCCCCACTCCTTGGCAGGGTTAGTGGGCAGAGGCTCGCCCGGGAGTGGGCTCCACATGGGGAATATCATTCGGGCCCTCGTGGCCTTCATCCCCACCGATCGCTGCCAGAGTTACGTGGTGGGAGACCTCCGGGAGATGCCACTGGACAGGATGGTGGATCTGAGTGGGAGTCAGCTGCGTCGCTTCCCGCTACACGTGTGCTCCTTCACCGAGCTGGTGAAGCTCTACCTCAGCGACAACCACCTCCACAGCCTGCCTGCAGACCTGGCACAGCTGCAGAACCTGCAGATCCTGGCCTTGGATTTCAACAACTTCAAAGCTCTTCCCCAGGTGGTGTGTACCTTGAAACAGCTCTGCATCCTCTACCTGGGCAACAACAAACTCTGTGACCTCCCGGATGAGCTCAGCCTGCTCCAGAACCTCCGCACCCTGTGGCTGGAGGCCAACTGCCTCACCCAGCTGCCCGAGGTGGTGTGTGAGCTGAGCCTCCTTAAGACCCTGCATGCGGGTTCCAACGCCCTACGGCTGCTGCCCGGCCAGCTCCGGCGCCTGCGCGAGCTCAGGACCATCTGGCTCTCAGGGAACCAGCTCGCCGACTTCCCCCCTGTGCTGCTTCGCATGCCCTTCCTGGAGGTGATCGACGTGGATCGGAACAGTATCCGCTACTTCCCCAGCCTGGCCCACTTGACTAACCTGAAGCTGGTCATCTATGACCACAATCCTTGCAGAAATGCCCCCAAGGTGGGCAAAGGTGTGCGCCGTGTTGGGAGATGGGCAGATGAGACGCCAGAGCCTGAGCCCAGAAAAGCCAGGCGATATGCACTGGCCCAAGAAGAGAGTCAAGAGCCACCTGCTCCCCTTCTTCCTCCCAGCTCCTGAAGAGCCTCAGATGTAGGCCAGTTAAGAGGGCACAACTGTTCTGAAGACAGTCTCATTAGAACGGAAGAGTCCCGGCTCATCCCAAGGCTGATGGAGAGCCAGGTGAGATGTTGTATTTCTAAAGGGATATTAAAGCATTTCCGGTCCAATGCACCTCTTCCTAGGAAGGTGTGGGCTGTTGGTGGCCTGGAACCCAGAGTGACTGTCGCTCCTGAAGTAACTTCTTCAAATAAGCTATTTTGAAACACTGAAGAGAAGGGCCAGGGCCCTTTGGCCTCTTCCACTATGCAGAAATGGCTGGTCATGAGGCTGGTGAGTGCTTCAAATATGATATGTTAAAATAAACAAAAACTATCAAACGCTCAGGTGGTCTGTCTCTAGCCCCTCACACTTATCTATTTCTTTACCATGAATAGTATCAATGTACTGTTAATAATTTGGCTCCTGAACAGGACACCTCTAACCAGTCGATTCAAAGAAAAAGGCTGTTGTTACAAAGACCTCACTTTTCCAGCACCCACTGAAAAGACCAGAGAGGGGCCTCTTGGTGGAGCTGGGCCCCTCCCATCTCCGCAATGGTTCATGCCGGTTCCACTCATTTCCCCTATAGGGTCTGACCTAAAGTCTGCTCAGTTGACTATCATCTAGAAAGCCACGTCTTTCTTCCCAATGCAGCCACGTGACTCTGGCAGTAAGTCTAGGTTGCCCTCCGGAGCAGAGCCATGCTTCCAGAGTCATACTATGTTAAAGGTAGAACGTAAACATCAGTTCACTTAAGCACTTGAAGTTTGAATTGGAGGTCAAAGGGTCAACTGGAAGTCTCCGCCTTATATGTACACATTCTGGCCTTTTATCAGTTTGGGTTTTTGTTCATAGGGTCTTTTGACAGTCTACAAACCTAGGTATTTAGGGCATTATTTATGGAAGTATATAAATTGAGACTTTATAACAAATACATAAATTCTAAACTACTGTCAGCGGATTACCTAATAATCTTTCCAAAACACAAGGACACAAACTGTCATCCTAACTAGACAAACCTTAGAGGTATGGGAGGATCTGACCTTCACAAGCACAGTTCTGAAATGACAGAATCCTTCCAGAAATACTGCTGGCTAAGTCAGAGGCGGTCCCGGAGTATCACATGACCCTGTCACCACCTCCCCATGCAGAGCACCTGCAGCTGAGTGATCAGACCACCAAAGATGCCTCTAATCATTAAATATAGCACGTTTACACCCACAGGGACAGTTTCTTTTTCTATGGAGTCCACATTTCTACTAGCTTGCTAGAATGCACGCTTTTTTAGTCTATTCTTATTCAGGGTGATTGAAGCCATATGCTCAGCTGATGCTAAACACACTTTGCAAACAAGAACTTGCCTCCCAAGCTTCTGCTATAGCAGTTTAGATTGCTTTTTGACCAGTCTGCCCTCTCAAGACAAATAGGCCTATCTTCTCCAGCATAAGCTGCAGCCTTGAGCTGAAGCTAACTGACCTCAGAGTTCCGAGTATGCTACTTGCTCTGCATCCAATGTTTGGCCTGAGGCCAAATGGTTTTCTTCTAAATCCGGAAGCTTGCAACAAACATAGCTTTGTCAAACAAGGCTGATTTTGCTGCCTAAAAAACGTTTTCACTAAAGGTTTTCCATCACTTGTATATGGTATTTACATTTCTTTGAACTCTTCTGGTGGTCTGGGAGATGCTAAGATCACCTGTCAGCAAAATAAGGAAGAATGGCTGCAGCACCAAACCTAACTATTTCACCCCTAGAGTCTAAGTCTGGAAACCCCACGGACTGGGGAAATCTCTTGCAGACCATCCCCCAAATGGGGAGGGAGCTAGTCAAGCTCTTCACTACTGGCCTGTCCTCACCCTTCCAGAACTTCGTATGTAGAATTTTAGTTTTCACAAATAACGAGTGGTATCCACCCATGCTGGCTAGTTTTCTGTCAACTCGGCACAAGCTACAGGAGTCTTTTGGGAAGAGGGAATCGTCAACGGAGAAAATGCCCCACCAAATTGGCCTGTGGGCAGGCTTATGGGCTTTTTTTGATTCATGGTTGATGTGGGAGGACCCAGCTCCCTGGGGAAGGAAGGTGCCATCCCTGGGCTGAGGTTCTGGGTGCTGTAAGAAAGCAAGAGAAGCTTTGAGAGGAAAGCTGGTCAGCAGTGCTCTTCCATGGCTTCTGCTTCAGCACGAATTAACTAATAAAGTCAGGAATTTAAATCAAGTTTGCCTTTATTGTTGATGCTAGGAACTTCAAAGTTCTACAGTGACTGTGATCTACACAAGTTCCCACTTCTAAAGGTGTCAAAATGCACCAAGGGGACTTTGGAGAGATAATGGAAAACCACTGGATGGGTGCATTGGCGGGTTTATCAAGAGTATGACTGAAGAGGAGAAAGAAAAAAGGCCACAGTAATCCAGACACCACTAACAGCAGCAAGTTGTTTGTGATCCATACAGCTGAGTTCACAAGAAAGGAAAGTATTACTCAAATCCATTAGAATAGCCATGGAAGAAGCAGGGCACAGATGTCGAAATGGCCACTGGGGAGATGGCTCAGTGGTTAAGGGGGGCCAAGTTTGGTTCCCAGCCCTCAAGTCAACCACCTGTAACTTCAGCTCTAGGGGGAACCAACTCCTCTGGCTTCCATGGACACTTGCACTCAAATACACATATGCCCACCCCCAGACACACAGTTAAAAACCAATCTTAAAAAAAAATTAGAGAGGCTAGAGAGATGGCTCTGCAGTTAAGAGCACTGGCCACTCGGGCCCCTCTTCCAAAGGACCCAGGTTCAATTCCTAGTACCCACATGACATTCCCTAACTGTCCGTAACTCCAATTCCAGGATGTGGCATCCTCAGAGACATACATGCAGGCAAAACCCCAATGCACACACACAATTAGCAGCCGATCTTGCAGTTGAAGCTGCTCTAAGTCTGAAAGAGAACAGATTTTACCCATATCCTGCCAGCATCTTTGTTAAACCAGCAGTAATTCACTTCTCACAGACCCGAGCCCGCCACACAAGGTAGGCCAGTGTGGCCTTACTGGATTCTAAACTTTACAATTTTCTACGCAGTGACACTATCATTGACTCTTTGATGTACCAATTTGTGTTTTCTTTATTCATTTGGGGTTTAGGGCTGGGCACCACTCACATCCAGAGGTCTGAGGAGAGCATGCAAGAGCTGGTTCTCTCCTCCTTCTGCCATGTGGGTTCCAGGGATTAAACTCAGTCCTCCAGCTTGACAGCAAGCCCCTTTGCCCACTGAGCCATCCTGCCTGCCCCTAACAGATTCCAGGTATTAAAATACCTGGCTAGATACAGAGGCTAGAGAAATGACCAAGTGACTACTTGCTCTTGCAGAGAACCTGGGTTCAGTTCCCAGTTCCAGGGAATCCCATGTCCTCTTCTGACCTCAGGCACACGTCTCTCTCTCTCTCTCTCTCTCTCTCTCTCTCTCTCTCTCTCTCTCTC
>CABHPH010161752.1:29476-39996 GCA_902168325.1 Peromyscus nudipes | reverse complement strand
AATATTTAGTTACAATTAAGTTATGGTCATTTCTGGTTTGAACAGGCTCATTTTTCTTATTAAATTTCCTAACCGATTTTGCTAATAAAGTTTTCTAATTGGTTTCTACCTACTGATGTTACTAAAATCCTCTGGTGATATAAGGCACCATGCAGTTCTTCATTGCCTTTTCATTAGTATCTGATATTCGTCAGTCTTTCTGGATATTCTTTGCCCCATAGAGACAAAGATCCTCTCCAGCATCAGCTTTCACAGGACTTGTGCTGAATGTTGGCAAACAGTTGTCACTTAGTGCAGAGAGGGAAAAGGAGAAATGTGAGAGGCTTCCACCCTGAATGCTCTCACTGAGGCAAGCCTGTTGAGTGCTCCGTGTTGTTCCTTTCAAATCACCAACTCTAGGGGTAGATATCTTTTGGAACCTCTTCTAACCTTTCTTGCAGGATTCCCTCTGAATGTATTTTGGACTGTGATTTCCATTTTTTTCTTTTGTATTCATACTTTCTTGTCTACCAAAAGTTTTCCTTGTTCATAAGCACAATAAATCATATGGATATCTGTATGTGTATATGTACATATTTGTACACACATACATAAATACACAAATGCATACATGAGACTTATAAATGTTGATTACAAGCCCATTTTCCTGTTGGTCCCTCATTAAATTCTTTATCTTTCCTTGTTTTGAAAGGCTGGGTTTTTTTTGGGGGGGTTGTCTTTTGTATGTTTGTTTGTTTGTTTGTTGTAGATTTGTTGATGTTATTGTATGGGTATTTTGCTTACGTGTATGTCTATGTTCCATGTGCATGCAGTTCCAGCAGAGGTCAGAAGAGGGCATTGGATCCACTGGAACTTGAATCACAGAAGGTTGTGAGCCCCCATGTGGGTGCTGGGGACCAAACCCCTGTCCTCAGGAAGAGCAGACCACTGACTGAGCCATCTCTCCAACCCGCCAAAGGATGTTTTTTTTTCCATAAAATAAATTTTCAAATCTTATTGAAATTTTAATAGAAAATTTTATGTTTATAGTTTAACTAAGTATGATTTATATACACTTAATATCATCTTCTTACCAATAGGTTTAAAAGAACTTAGCCTTTGTTGGTATCCTTCTATCTATCTTTTGGTGAATTTCTTTCCATAAAGCTCTTGCATATTTCTTCTGTGATTTATTTGTAAGTGCCTTTTTTTTCTGTTATAGCATGAAGGGGTTTGTTTTAAAAAACATTATTTCAAAGTTGAATATAGCTGTTATTTCAGAAGGTGGTTGTTTAGTTTCTTCCATTTTCTTTCATTTCTATTGTTCAATATGAATATGCTTACACTGTTTTCTAGCTCATTAATCCCCTTTTTACTAGATCCAGCATGCTGCTAAGCCTACCTATTGAGTCCTAAATTTCAATATTTTATATTTCAGTTCTGACTGTCCATTTGAGTGACCAACCTCCAAAATCTGGGTCATCATCTAGTTTTCTTTTGTCATTTTTTTCTCTTGATGTTTGTCACGTGGGTCCTGTGCCTCAGCCTTCCTGGTAACTTGTAACTGAATGTAAGACTTTGTTTTAGAAGTTGTTGGCAACTCCAGATGTTGCCATTTTCCATAAGAGAAGATTCTTTCTTCTTCTGCCAGGAAAATGGAACATAGAGATGATTCCCTTGATTTAACCAAAGACTGAATCTGGGTCCAACCCCAGCTACATTTTAGGTAAGACCCAGCCTACATAATTTCCCCTTGCCACGAGGCTGTGGTGTGTTCCCCCCGCCCTTTGGAAAGTTTCTCCTATTACATGAAGCTATTGAATTGGACAAATATGCTAAGTGGAAGTAAGCAATGTGTTTGAGTTCCCTACCAAATTTCCTTATTCTGGTCCAATACAACTCCCACAAGGTCTAATTCTAATTATAAGCTTCTGTGTCATCCAAGATTAGCATGTTCATCCTACAGAGGGGCCCATCAGTGGCAAGTATTCACTCCTGCTGGACACGTTAACTCCAAAAGGCTTCTATTCCAGGCAAGTACATTTGCCGTAAGCACTCTTTTGCCCCCTGCCTACCACAGCTTTGGATTCAACAAATATTGAGGAGAACTCATACGTATGTTTTACAATTTTGTCTCCTTTGCATGGCCACAAAAAGTTGTTGGCTTCTCAATCACTTGCCAGTGTGGCTTCTGCTTGGGACAACTCCATGTTCCTAACCACTAGCTACATCATCCATTCAGTTCCTGTCTGAAAACAGCCTCTTTCTCTGGAATTCTGGTCACTGTGGCTTCCCCTGCTTGCAAAACCGTGGAATTTTAACATTTCTTGCCTTTAAAGTTAAATCGCTTGCAGTAACTTATGCAATGGAAATGTCAGGGAGCTTGTTTTCATTACGTTCACACAAATCACAAATGCACGGTGCAATGGTTGGTCATAACCATCAACTGGATTGGGCTGAGAGGTAACTAGAAGATGAGTGAAGTGTTCCTACGGGTGTGTTTGAGAGGAAGTGTACAAAATGGACTCGCTTTGGAGATGTTCTGATGCTCAGATGAGTAAAGGAGGAGAAGGAAAACAGCTATGAGTGAGAGTATAGTCTCTCTCTGCTTTCTGGAATGTGATAAACCAATACTTACAAAACCCTGTGCCAAAATAAATTCTTCCCCACTAAATGTTTTTACAGGAACATGATCACAGTGAGCTAACAGAGAAAGAATTAGAAGATTTAGTCTCTAGACTCATTTATCATACATACCTGCTACATTTAGCAAAACACAGTTCTTCTGCAATGCCTTAATCTCTTTTTACCTCAATTCAGTATCTTTGTAGCTTGCTCTGCTGAATTTTGACTCTGCCTCTCAACCTCTCATGATTTCTCTATATGAACAAAAGCTTTTTGTATCCTTCAAAGACACACGCTTTCTAAAATAAGTATTTCTTTTTTTTTTTTTTGGTTTTTCGAGACAGGGTTTCTCTGTGTAGCTTTGCCCTTTCCTGGAGCTCACTTGGTAGCCCAGGCTGGCCTTGAACTCACAGAGATCCGCCTGCCTCTGCCTCCGAGTGCTGGGATTAAAGTATTTCTTATAATTGATAATTTCACTCATTACTATTACTATGAATCCTTACATGAATGTTTCTTTAGCCTTTTGCACATAGTTTTATAGGTTCAAATATTTTTCTTTTATGCATACAGAGTTGGAAACATCTAGATCATATCGTAACCAAAAGATGAGCTATACAGATTTCTTTGATTTTATTTATAGTTGACTTGGGTTCTGGTCAAATCTCCACATTTCATATTGATGAGGGCAGCATTTAATTAGAGTTCTACTGCTGAGCAGGTATTTGTTTCATGAACCTTGGCTGGTCTGAGGTGGGAAATTCCCTTGCTGATGATTCCTGGCTGTACAATACTTGAAACAGATGTGATGCATATAATGCATTAATTACAGGCACAAACCATGGCAAGGGTTTGTTTTACCAAAGAATTTACATGCTCAACTGGAGCACTTCACTGTAGGGTCTATTCAAATTATATGGTGCCATTGTTGGAGTAGCCTGACACTCTTCCTTTTTCCCCTCGTGGCAAATTCTAAGCAAATATAAAAAGATAGCCAAGACAGGAAAACTGAGGACAGACTGACCATACTTTATTGGTAGCCTTTGGAGAGCCTGCTCCAAGGCCACCTCCAGGGTATGTAAAAAAAATCCACAAAGGCAGCGAGAACTGGACTTTTTCTGTCTGAGGGGTAAAATAAGAAAACATACATGCTTTCTGATGGTAACTTTCTCTTTTATTTCATCTCAGAAAATCTCTTTCTCTGAAAATCCCTCTGTCTCCACATAGCTACATCTCTTTACATACAGCTATATATTTCTCTACTCTTTTTCATTTCTTCACCCACTACACTGCATCATTCATTCACTCTTTACTCATTCACTCTCTCAGTTACTCACTCTCTCCTAAATCTCTCTATTCTAAATCTTTGGTTCCGATTCTCTCTGTCTCCACACAGCTACATCTCTTACACAGTACACACACACTCTCTCACCTCTGACCAGCTCTATTCACAGTCCCTTCACATTGCTCTGCACAGCCCCTCTCTCTACACCACTGCTCCTCTCAGAGCCAAACTCTGGACAACTATATGTTACATTTTCAGGGTCTGACCCATTCTCATAACACATGAAAAGTCACACAATTTCTCTCAGGCTAGGGAAGCTGTGCTGACAGACCCGTGAGTAACACTTGGCCATGCACATAGCTCTAAGTTGGTGAGAATTCTCAGGAAGAAAGTAAACAGTTGGCGGAAACTTGAGTGGTTGGGATACATGCAGAAAGAGAATTGCTGCAGGGAGTTATGTCTCAGTGTAAACAACCTGACCTTGATTTAGCGATAAATACCTGGAAACTAGTTTTTGTGTATTTTCTGCAGGGGCAGCTTAGTCTATTTTGAATTTGTTCTGAAGTCTAAAATTAGCTGTCTTTGTGACTGAGAATACTGTTACTTTTCTGTGTCAGTTAAGAAAAATATTCTGGTATTATTTCTACTCATCAGAATTATACAGTTTAAGCAGAGATCATCTTCCTGACCATCCACAGCAGTATGTGTGCCCAAAGATGTAAAATACTACCAATGGACTGTGCAAAGAACCCCACAGCTGTGTTTTTTAGGGAGGTAAATGGTGGCACATGAGAAAGTTACAGACAGGAACAACTGGTCATTCACAATCAGTGACCTCGCAGCTTTACCAGGTAGGGCTCCCCATTCATCTGATAGGTTGACCCATTGCACCCTAGTTGTCACCTGCTGTATACTCCCATGGCCTCCTGCAATACTTAAACATTGTTTTATGTGGTTGAGTCTCTGTGCTAGGAGTCAGTTAGTAGAGGAGGGTCACAATGTGTTTTTTTTTTTGGGGGGGGGTTGGGCAATCAGGTGTTGAGGTCCATAAATTTTTTTATCAGATGAGTGGCAATTCAAAATGCCCTTTCCATCTTGTTCAATCAGTTTTCTCTCTCTTTTTTATTGAAATACATTGTACTGTGTACATTTGAAGAATATAACTTGATGCTATGGGGTACATATAAATTGTAAAATGGTTCCTGTAGTGGAACAAATTAGTATACCCATCATCTCACTTGTTACTAATTTGTGTGTGACAATAGAAGCTAATGTCTAGTTTAATAAAACTTTAAGACTACAACTTTAATAAACTATTATCTTTGTATCATACATTGTCTCTAGATTCATTCATTCTACATGTCTGCTACTTTATTTTAATCAATTTTTATAGTTGATAGAAGTTCTTTTATGATTATATGCATTTGTGCATGCATGTGTGTGTATGTGTGTAGCTTATCCCATATGTAGATTTATGTAGCTATCACCAAAATCAAGATACAAAATGGTCTGATCATTTCAGTGCTATCCATTTGTGCCCCACTCACCCTGACAGCTAAAAAATGTTCTCAAATCATAATTTTTGTCATTTTTGAGAATGTTATATAAATGAGATAATAAATATGTGACTTTTTGAGCCTTCCCCAACTCAAGAAGTACAATCACTTTGACAACTGTTCAGGTTGCTGCACATACAGTTGGTTTCTTTTCAATGTTGAATATTGTTCTATTGGGTGGATATACAAGAATTTATATAAGTATTCACTCAAAGAGTTGCAACATTTCCAGTTTTTGCTATGACAGATAAAGCTGCTGCACACCACCATATCTAGATATTTGGGTATTAAAGTTTCCACTTCTTTGGGATAAATACCCTGAGTGTGGCTACTAAGTTATAGAGGAACTGTATGTCAGTTTTGCATTACAGTGGTTGTCACCATTATATATTCTAATCATCAATGGAGGGGAATTTTATTTTCACTGTGATCAGCATATAGGATTACTCTACAGTGTTAAAGTGAATCTAATACATATCTAGTGCCTTCTCACTAAAATATTTACAAATTGTTAATAAGGCTTAATAAACTATTGGCAGTGGTTGTTCCACTGTGAGCAAGATGGAAGAATGAGCATTTTATTTGGTATTTCTCTTTTTTGTTTGGATTTTTCTGTTCCTATGTATTAGTTATCTTTAGTATCTGAACGAGAGTTTTATAGACCTTTGTTTTTGCCTTTGTCTTTATATTTTTTGTTTTAATATCCAAATAAATGTTTAACAACAGTTCTTTTGCTATTGATACCAAAATTAACATCAGGCAAAGTATGTAGACATTGTAGTTCCCTGTCTTGATGCTTGTTTGTCCTAAATGAATGTAACTATTCCCTGGTGTTTACAAATCTGCCAGATAACATCCTGTTCTAAACATGACTCCATTTGTTGTCTTGTGAAGCCATGGAAAACATCATGTAATTTCCTGTTAAATGCCATGCTTAATAGCATTTTAGAATTTAATTGCTTGTCTGTTATACAATTGAAAGCAAATGCAGGCACTCAGCATCACACACTGCCTTCCTTGAAGGCTGTTTTTTCCACAATCCTATTTGTTTGTACTTCATTAGTATTTTTTGTTTGTTTGTTTGTTTGTTTGTTTAGTTTGGTTACTTTTTGGAGTAAGGTCACAGCAAAGTAAATGTGTAAACATTGCTTATCTGCTATCTGAATAATGAATCTCAAAACAGTCTATGACTCCTCTGCATTCCTCATACAGAAAAGTAGCTTCACTGAGCAGCACAAAAGGAGGAGAGGTAGAATCAAATGCTACTAACTGTACCTGGCAAGAAAATCGTGTTCAAGTTGGGCAGAATCATTTCAGCCACTTTCAAAGTCATGACCATTTGCTCTGGATGGGATGTTGATCTGGCTCTTTGTTCCCTGTAGCATGAATCTTAAGAGGCTAGCTGAAGCAGGCAGGTAAGGCTCTTAGCTCTGACCTCTTGGACTTTTATCTTTACATTGGCTCTGTGTTTCTTATTTAATAAGATGGTTGGTTACATCTACAGTTCCCATGTCCAGATGCTCTTCAACTAAGACCAATATGAATGCACCTGAGAGTAATATGTGAGTTGGCTTTCATACTCTTATGGCATTATTTGAGTATGCTTCAGAGGTGTGGCCTTGCTAGAGAAAGTATATCCCTGGGGGCAGTCTTAGAGATTTAAAAGCCTTGTGTTGTTCCTAGGATGCTCAATGCTTGGTGCTCATGGTCAAGATGTGAGCTCTCTCAGCTTGCTGCTCCACACTTCCCAGGCATGACAGACTCATATCCCACTATAACCATAAGTCAAATGAACCCTTCCTTCTATTAAAAAAAAATACTCGTTGCAACAGAGGTGTTCAAAAGCATATTACAAGGAGTTGGAGAGATGACTCAGTAGTTAATAGCACTAACTGATCTTCCAGAGAATCTGGGCTGGATTCTCATCACCCATATGGTGGCTCACAACCATCTATAACTCCATTTCCAGGAGATCTGATGCCCTCTTCTGTCCTTCTTGGGTAATAGTCACCCACATGATGCACAGACATATGTACAGACAAAACACCCATACATAAAAATTAAAAATAAATAAATATTTTTTGAAAAAAATTACAAAATGAGAGCTCTGATTCGGAGGGGTCTAGGGCAAGCATTAAAAATTATGCAACTTAGTGTCCCAATAAATATTTATCTATAAAAAGGGGAGAATAGTATGAAAGCAAAATTAGTGAAGAAATAGCAATCAATATTTTTATCTAAGAGAAGGCTTGGTGTTTGGCACTTAAGAGGGAGAACAGTGACCTTGATTTTGTCTCTGCCTAGAAGTTATATAGTGGTTGAGAGTTACTTCAGTTTACCATTAGTTTCAGGATAAACTTGTTTGATGTTGGTATTCCAAAAGATTGTTAATTAGTGATAAAAATAATATTGTCTGGTTGTGGTACCAGACCAACTTCTGAGTATCAGTAGGTGATCTTTTTTCCCACATTCTTCCACGAGTATAAAAGGCAGAAGACACTCTATCATCATTTGATGTGGTAGACCACAGTGTGACATTTGCTCATAAAGCTTTTAAATGTATTTCGTTTTTATGCCATAGCTTTTTGACCCGTTTTTCAAATATGTTCTCATTATTCCAAGGTTAAATGCTAACACAAGTGCAGGACTTTCCCACCATCCTCCAAGCCAGTCTCCAGAGCCTGTCCTGTCAAGCCTTCTGCCTCCAGGCTAAGCTGCCTATAATGATCATGAAACATTGATGTGTTTTCTGCTTTTAATGACCTAACTGAAAGGAAGAACATTCAACTACCACCCTCAGAAGTCCACAGCCTTCACTCTGACCCTTTAAAAATGCATTCTGTTCAGTCCTCCATAGAGATGTTTTTCTCTCTCTTGTATAATTGAGCTCATTTCCTGAAGTAGACTTTACAAATATGGACTCCAAACTAGCAAGCTTTACACTGAATCTGGCCAGTGACCTGCTTTAGTTGCGTGCACAGTGTATTTAGAGAGGGATTTTCATGTAAAATACATCTTTGTACCAAACAGACTATTTGGGAGTCCTGGGAACAGACTGGAGCTGAACAAAAACTATCACTGTAGGTCATCCAAAGACTTCTGGAGTCCTCACCTCAGACTATTGCATTATACCCCCTGCCACTCATGGCTGTTTCTATGCAGACCTTATAATAACCTGACACAGGTTCATTTTCTCTCCTACTTTGTACAATTTTAAAACCAGGATTAGGAATCTAGGAAACATAGAATAATATTTTCAGTATTACTCAAAAAACACCATAGTGTTACCTAGAAGGTTAATTGTACTTGGAAACTTAGAAAACACATCCTTTATTTGTATGAAATCCGATATTAATATATTACAGAAGTCAACGGAAGATGGATGGTTTTATGATAAATCTAGAAACAAATAAAATTCTAGCTTCAAGCTATACCATAGCCCAACCCATGACATAAAATGTGAAGAAAACTGTATACTTCCTCTTTTTGGCAGGGTTACTTTGGTGGCAAAGAGAGGGAAGAGCAAAACTAAAATGATCATCTTGGATACATTTTCTATTTTTATATACTTCTGGGTGTCACATGGTTCCTGACACAAAGGAAATTTAGTTGTTTGCTACTGTGGTAGTTTGAATGTAACTGGCCCCCATAGTCTCATAGGGAGTGGCACTATGAGAAGGTGTGGCCTTATTGGAGTAGGTGTGGTCTTGTTGGAGGAAGTGTTGTCACTGTGGGGGTGGGCTTTGAGGTCTCTTTTGCTCCAGCTTCAGTCAGTGTGAGGCCACTTCCTGTGGCCTGTAAGATGTAAGACTCTGGGCTGCTATTCCAGTACTGCATCTGCCTGCATGCCCCCATGTTCCCTGTCACGATGATAATGGACTAAACCTCTGAAAGTGTAAGTGAGCCACCCCAAATAAATGTTTTCTTTATAAGAGTTGCTGTGGTCATGGTGTCTCTTCACAACAATAGAACCCCTAACCAGGACAGCTACCCTTTTTGTTTTTATTGGGAATACAAGATGATGAATAAATCAAGTCTGGACAGATACAGGATTCAGATTTCTACTCTTGTCCATTTGATGTGTAAATTACCTAACATAACCAAACGTAGCATGGCCAAAATGTGATGCATATAGTTATATAATATTCCTGCTTTTCTGACTTGATAATTGTATTGGTTAAATTATTTAATAGTAAAGAAATTCTCAAAGGAATTCAGGTCTCCTTTGAGGTACCACGATTCAACAGTTTTTCTTGAAGTATCAGATAAATTATGTCAAGTAGGAGTCAAATGAAAGTTGTTGGTTTCATCAAATACACCACCTGGTTTTATATACTGGTGTCTTTGAATAGTTTCAACCTTGAAAGTGAAAAATCTGAAGCATTATAGTTGTAGTAGAGTTAGAAAGAAACCCCACAATTGCGTGAATCTGATTTACTAAATGGGAGCTGTGTAATGTTTTAGGAGTGTTCACCTGTCAGCAAAGTGAGAATGCCACATACAGATGAAGTTTCACAGTTCTGGCTTAAGCATAAACTTGCTTTTCTCATTCATTAGTTGCAAGCTGAAAGCTCTTCTATGATTTGTAATTATATAGGAGTGCTTTTAGTTTTCTTATCTATAGTACATGGGAAATTGTTAAAATGTTTATTACATGATATCAAGGTAGAAGGCACTTGATAGGTCATCTGAGCCTATGGGAGCTGGGATTGAATCTGTAGAATGTTTAACTGATTTCAGAGTTGCAAACATGAGTCACAATTGAAAAGTCATTTTTTTTTGGAAAATCTCCAATAGTGAATGACTTCTTTTACATGTGTGTGATGTATTTATACATATTGATTTCTGTATATTTCACCATCCCTACATCTCTGGAACAAAGCCAAGTTGATCACAGTAAATGATCTTTTGGGGTATATTATTGAATATGATTTACAGATATTTTTATTGGGGACGTTTGCAGCTGTGTTCATCAGGGAGATTTGTTATTAACTCTGTTTTTTATTGTGTCTTTATCCAGTCTGACTTTCAGAGTAACACTGCATTGTATCAAGACTTTGTCAGCATGGCTTCCCTTT